>JBCNJP010000225.1:0-92001 GCA_039602395.1 Deinandra increscens subsp. villosa | reverse complement strand
TGCGTGTACGGGAGTACCGACCTGATTGTTGTTGGGTTATACAATTTCAACTTGTTTTATTTTCTTATTTTGTTAAATCCGAGGCCTTATCTGCGTATCGAAAGATCGACCTTAAGGTAGACGATTTAACGTTCTTATTTCTTTTTGCATGGAACACAGTTGACTGAATCATGAATACAATCATTATGTGATTAAATCACAAATGAAATCACAAAGTGTGATAAGCAACTACATATCTGAGTATGTTTGATAATGTGGGGTACACTGGTCAAAGCAAACTAAATCAATTAATAACATATCCAGATGTTATGAGTATGATTGTGCCTGAGTTTAAGATGGACAAATTATACTAGTAATCGTCATGACTTGTGTGCTGAAGTAATTGAAATTGAAGTGTAGTTCAACATGTTATGACCAATATGATCCCAAGTTGTGATCTTTCTCGCAAAAGACAAAAATAGTGTGTGATTCAGTAGTTCATTTCTGTATTGCAGTTATGTTTCATATCTGAAAAATCCAAAAAGATTTTAGGTGTGTTTTTGATTTAAAGTTTTAAAAAGCCAAAAAGATTTTGTTTCTTATTTGTTTTTGACCGATCGATACAATGATACAAAATTCAAAAATTTAAAACTATAACTTGGATTCTCGAAGAGAAGTTTTGGGCCAAGATTAAATTATTTTTTTTTAAAAAGAAAAGGAAAGCCGCGTTTCTGTCTTCTGAAATTGCAGGTTTCTGTGTGACAAGACTCAAGCATTGTGAAAGGGGGAGTATGTTATATCTTTCACAAGTGGATTTTGAAGTTCAAAGATTATTCAAGATTGGTCCAGCCATGCAAGCTCTAATTCTGGCAAGATTTCAAGTTGAAGATCGGATGCAACAATGCTGAAGATTGAAGACTGAAGTTTTGTTAGATAGATAGTTAACTAGATACACTAAACGTTAAGGGGTAGTTTGTAGAAGCATATTCCTATGCTAACGTTGTGTCTCGTGTATTGTATCTAGACAAGAGCTTCTGTGTGAGTTAGTGGCTTCATGTTGAGGTGGCCGGACCAAATGGTCCGCAGGCCATTTGGTACGGGCGTACCATTTGGTACGCTAGTGGTCCGCCAGCAGCATGTTAGTGACTATAAATAGTTCGTGTTAGAGAGAGCTAGTTAGAACTTCTGTCATTCTCTACATCTTAACTGTGTGTAAACTGAGTGTGTTTCTCTCTCTACATTGTAACTCTTTGTGAATCAATAAAGCAAAGCTTTATTTACCTTCTTGTTGCTATCCGATTACCGAATCATGTAGTAGTAAGATCGTATCGTGGTTCTACAGTCTGCCATCGGCAAGCAGTCGGCTGCCCGCAGTGTGCTTCAGGCAATGCTGAAGATGGCTGCAGAAGCCGGCGCTGATGGGTTCACTTGTTCCACATGGACGGTGGATGCCTGGAAGCTCTCCCTGGAGAAGCTGGAGAAGGCTGTTGAGAAGCCGGCCAGCAAGGAGAAGGCTCCCGAGCTCAAGGCTGCCGGTTGTAATCTGGTTATGTATGACGAGGATAAGCTGGAGGAGAAGGTGGAGGAAAAGGTTGAGGAGGAGGCTCATGGTGGGAAGCAGGAGACTTCCGAGACGCTAGTGGGCGATGAGTACATTGCAACGGTCTGAGCCCATTTTTTTTATTTTGAATGGTGATGTTTGTAAACAATTTCTCTTTCTTTGTCATTCTCTGAAACAATACTGAACAAGTAAAAACAGACAATGGTTGGGGATCCTGGTGGAGGGATCTTGCAATTTGCAAGACGAAGCCAGGATTCCTAATGGGCTTTTGACCTATGGGCTTCTCGAGTGGAGGGATCCTGAAGTTTTCAGGATGAAGCTTTAGGAAGCTCAAATCCAGCTTTAGTATGTTAATAATATTATCGCTTTTTGTTTATTTCAAATGTGTTTCATATTTTATTTGCGCCTTCTAGAAATTTGTCTCAAATAGTTATTCTCAAAAAAGAAAATCTTATAAGTTTTAAACGAGTTGAATGAATCATCTAACTCTAAAGCGAAATTAGAAACCTTTATACGGCCAAGGTCAAACAAGTTAAATGAAATAACCATAATAACACCCTAACCTGTTAGATTTACCTTAGGCAACATCCTTTGTATAATCGAGAATCCTATCAGGGATCTTCGTAGGATTCCTAACAAGTTACCTTATAGGTCGTAGCGTACTTGCCTCGGGATTCTGAAAAGAATCATGCTTACATCGAGTCTAATAACCTTCTGAGCGTCTTACTTCAGGATTCAAACTCGAATCCTGACCGAATGGGTTAGTAGAGTCTTTTTCGGCATCCTGCCTTTAGAAACCTGTAAAACACAAAGTAGAAAGATCTCGGCTAACAACCAAGAATACTTTCTACACAGAATTAATAATACACTGGGGTTACACCCGGGATTCTTGGGACTAAGCCAATTCTGGGGACAAGCCCATGCGATTCTGGGGACAAGCCCATTGATTCTGGGGATAAGCCCATATAATTCTGGGGACAAGCCCATATAATTCTGGGGATAAGCCCGGTAAACTTGGGACTAAGCTAACGTATGTGACATGTAAATGCCAAAACCTTAGATAACACGTCAGTGTTATAAACCTTGAGAATCCTCCCAGCAGCCTCCGGTGAAAAGATTGTCAGCCACCCCTGGGGTGGACTGGTCCGGCCACCTTGAGCACACTGGTGGACAACGTGTGCTCCTGGCGAGGGTTGTGCGCTACTGGCGATTACCCAAACGTAGGAGAGGAGTCAGCCTCTCAAACCTTAGAAGGTATGCATGATACCTTAAGCGTAGAAGAGGTGATCAGCCTCTGACTGGGGATATACCCAAAGTACACTAGGATTCTCAAAATTTGCAAAACACTCAACACTTGGTGAGGGGTGGGTGTTAGCCACTCCGATGCTTAATTCAGCAATGTGTTATAAGAATATTAAGAATAAGTTGAAATAGGATTAGTATACGTACCTTGCAATATTTAGATACTGAAGATGTTTGGGACTCTGTCTGAGATTCTCAATGAGATTCTCACATAAAATACGCTTTAAGATGGACAACATTCCAAGCTCTTGGCAGAGGTTCTCCTTCCATATTCACAAAACGGTATGCCCCCTTTCCTTCTTCAGAATCTATAAGGTAAGGGCCCTCCCACTTGGGTGCTAACTTCCCATCAGCAGGATTGGTAGTATTCTGAAAAGCCTTCCTCAAGACCAAGTCACCTACTTGGAATCTTCTTAGCCTGGTATTCTTGTTATAAGATTTTGCTATCCGCTGTTGATAAGATGCCATCCGGATTCTGGCCATATCTCTGAGCTCTTCAACTGTTTCGAGATCCTGAAGGAGATTCTGGTTGTTAGTTTCAGGATCCTGGCAGTTGACTCTGGCTGTTGGGACTACCATCTCTGTAGGGATCACAACTTCTGATCCAAACACTAATGAGAATGGCGTTTGGAAAGTAGCATTCTTAGGTGTGGTCCTATCTGCCCAAAGGACGAACGGCAGCTCCTCAGCCCATTTCCCTTTCTTGGATCCCAACTTTTTCTTGAGATTGTTGATGATGATCTTATTGCTTGATTCTGCCTGCCCATTTGCTTGGGGATGGACAGGTGTTGAAGTGATCACCTTTATGCCCTAGCTTTCACAAAAGCCTGTAGTTCTTTTGCCGATAAACTGGGAGCCATTGTCACATATGACTTCTGCCTGTAGAACCACGATACGATCTTACTACTGCATGATTTGGTAATCGGATAGCAACAAGAAGGTAAATAAAGATTTGCTTTATTGATTCACTTAGAGGTTACAAGCTAGAGAGAGATTACACCTTCTGCTACACACAGTTAAGAGATAGAGAGCTGAAAGAACTACTAAACACTCTCTCTAACAAGCTATGTATAGTCACTTAGTAACAGGCCAGCGTACCACCTGCGGACCATCTGGTCCGCCCGGACCATCTGGTCCGCCCGGACCATCTGGTCTGGCGGTGCATATGGTACGGCCAGTGACTATATTACTCACACAGATGCTCTAGATTAGATACAATACACGAGACACACGCTAGCATAGGAATATGCTTCTACAAACTCCCCCTTAACGTGTAGTGTATCTATATTCTAACTAAACTTCAATCTTCAAACTTCAACAATGTTGCATCCGATCGACAACTTGAAATCTTGTCAGAATTAGAGCTTGCATGGTTGAATCATCCTTGAATAAATCTTTGAACTTCAAGATCCACTTGTGAAGGATATAACATACTCCCCCTTTCACCATTCTTGAGTTGTCTCACTCAGATAACCTGCAATTTCAGAAGACAGAAACGCGGCTTTCTTTTCTTTTGAAAATTAATTTAATCTTGGCGCAAAACTTCTCTTCGAGAATCCAAGATATAGATTTGATTTTTTTTAAATTTTGGATCATGTATCGATCGGTCGAAAACAAATAAGAAACAAAATCTTTTTGGCTTTTTGAAACTTTATATTAAAACACACCGAAAATCTTTTGGATTTTTCTAAGTTTATGCTAAAACACATCTAAAATCTTTTTGAATTTTCCAGATATGAAACATAAATGCAATACAGAATCAGATACTATTTTTGTCTTTTGTGAGAAAGATCACAACTTGGGATCATATTGGTCATGACATGCTGAACTACACTTCAATTTCAATTACTTCAGCACACAAGTCATGTCGATTACTGGTATAATTTGTCCATCTTAAACTCAGGCACAATCATACTCATAACATCAGGATATGTTATTGAATTAATTAGGTTTGATTTGACCAGTGTACCCCACACTATCAGACATACTCAGACATGTTTTTATTTTTTTTATATCACACTTTGTGATTTCATTTGTGATTTAATCACATAATGATTGTATTCATGAATCAGTCAACTGTGTTCCATGCAAAAAGAAATAAGAACGTTAAATCGTCTACCTTAAGGTCGATCTTTCGATACGCAGATAAGGCCTCGGATTTAACAAAATAAGAAAAATAAAATAAGTTGGAATTGTATAACCCAACAACAATCAGGTCGGTACTCCCGTACACGCAGAGAAAGTCCGATGAGTTATACGAAACACCAAAGAAAATAAAGCAGAATGTCAAACGAACAACAATCAGGTCGATCTTTCGATACCCAAAGAAATTCCGATCGTTTGACAAAATAAAGAAAATCAAACAAGTTTAAATCTTTGCAAAATAAACACATGTATACACAGTGATTTCTCATTTTTTTCACATATCTTTTCTTGATATATCATGAGATATGCATCAAGATGTTGTCCACTTGGTCAAGCATTAGTATTTAATGTTTATCACATCTGAATACTTTCTGATTTAATGCCGAACCTACCAAGTACATCAAACAATGATCTTATGGTTTTTTCATCTATTTTATCCATGAGTCAGACACGTAAGCCAATGTACCATCATTTCCCAATCATGTCGGATCAATTTCTCATTTTTCAATGTTTTTGTATTTTTCCATTTTTCGATGTTTTTGTATTTTTCATTTTTCTCCCCCTTGAAATGAAAACTCTATTTTTGGATTTTCATTTTAACAAAAACACAAAACACACTATTTTTGGTTTTTTTTTAATTTTCTCCCCCTAAACTACAAACAAAATGCATTAAAGAAAGAAAATTGACCAATCGATACTGATACATTTTCAGGTTAAGCTTTTAGAAAATCTTTCAGATTTGAAAAATGAATCATTCAATTTAAGTTAAGAACGCAGAATAATCCTCCATCAGCAACTTTGCAATCACCAACGGGTCTTTCTAGGAATACCTGCACACTGGTTTAAATGATTAGTATTCAAATGACCCGAAGCACACAGCTTCTGGTCGACCAGTGTCTTCCACAAAATCATTTGCAGCTTTGCTGACCACCTTAGGTCGCCACTGCATTTTGACCTTTTCTGTTTTTACTGAAACATCATCCTGTGATGAACCTTCAACACTTGAATCAAATTTAAAAAATTGTTTCTTTTTAGACTTAGTGTTAGACGGTGTGGACTCAGTAAAAATTCTGCTTGATTCATCGATAAATGTGGCAGATTTGTTTGAAAATGATCTTTTACCAGTTTCAGGACAATCTTTTGCCATGTGACCCTTTTGGCGACACTGATAGCACAAACGATATGATCGTTGAGATTGTGATTTGCCCTGAACTGATGAACACCTCTCAACGAGCTCAGAACTATCAGAAATATCATCAAAAATTTGAAATCGATTAGAGTGTACCCATTTCGATGTAGGACTTCGAGGTGTGGACTTTGATCCATATGAAGACGAAACTTTCACTGTTTGAACTTCACCAGAAGAACTTGTAGATGAAGCCTTCTTTTGGATCTTTCCACCGAACCCATTTTCCATTGTAGATATGAAGACTTGAGCCAAATAATAAATTTGTTCCAAGCTTGTGTCTTTCTTTACTTTTAGAGCTTTCGTGGGCATATTTTTCTTGATATTCTTTGCACCCTTCTTACCATCACTACCCAAACCACAACGTTTGTAACCCGGTAGCTTAGTTAAATCAACTTTAGAACACGAAGGACCCGCTTTAGCAGCTTGATTAAACGAAGCTTTAATATCATTTAATTTGTTAGCTTCAACCAACTTCGCAGCAACTTGCACTTCATTCAACTGCTTTTCATCCATATCAACTGATTTCGCAGTTGCATTAACCGCTTCTTCAGAAATAAACCCACCAGATACAAACTTTGATGTTGAGTTATCAAACAAACTTTCCTCCTTTTCCTCTTTCTTCTTAAACTTTTTCTTTTCAGATTTTTCAGACACAAATTCAGAATAATCACCAGTTATGCCAGAAACTTGAATATCAGCAAGAGCATCAGATTCAATAACTGGATGCGGAATCTGATTATACTCCTCACTCCCAAAAACCTTCTTAAAATTCTCATCTTTACACAAGTAACTTGTGAAAGAATGTGAGTTCTTCAAATTATTCAACTGTCTTGTAAGATCCAACACTACAACATTGAGATCAGATATTTTCTTTTGAGCTTCACCCAAAGCTTTTTCTGATTCAATTAATTTCTCTGAAGCTGTATTAAACCGAAACTTTTTCTGTAGCATATGATCATGGGCATCATACACTTCTTGAGTAATTTTCTTGACACGACCTTCATGAATATCAATATTTCGTTTCAACAACTGATTTTCTTCTTTCAAACTGATCACCTTATCTTGCAACTCAGAATGAACCAGTTGATGTTGATTTTCTGCGGAAACTACTTTATCAAATTCTTCCTTGAGATCATCGTAAGCCTTCTTCAGCGATTCTACTCTTGCAGTTGATTTCTCAAACAGATTATCAAAATCATTAATCGCATCTTTTGCTTCACTTTCCCATTTCTCAACACTTTTAACCAACTCCTCATTCTCAGTTTTCAACTTCAGAAGTTGTTCCTTATCTTGAGCAACTATGTCATCCATATTGCTCTTAAGCTTGACAATCTCTTCCATCAACTCATCCTTTTCGTTTATCAACATATCATTTGTCTTAAAAATCTGATCAGAATTTTCAACTTTCTTCTTGAAACTTTCTAATTTTGTTTTCAGTATTCTCTCAACCATTAACCCTTCCTTTTCTTGAACCAATTCACGAATTTTTCTATCCTTTTCAGCACAAAATTCACAAGTTGACTCATCCCACTAACTTCAGAATCACTTGTTTCAGATGTAGTGATCTCAGACGTATACCCACTTGATTCAACTTCAATATTTGCCATAAAAGCCACAGGTTGACCGTTGATATAACAAAATTCATCTGGTTCTGCACACGTATCTTGAATAGCAGTCAAAGCAATATGTGATTTGTCAAATTGTTTTGACCATTCATCAAATTCTTTATCTGCTTGAGCTTGAGCCATCATAGCTTTTGCGTCATGCTTATCAGATTTATCTTTATTAGATGATGATTGAGAACACTCACTCACGAGCAAAATGTCCAACCTTGGAACAATTGTAACATTTTACTTTAGATTTATCCAAACCCAGTTTTCTACTTCCTGGAATAAAAGAACTCTTCCCATGTTTCTTGATAAATCGTCGTCCTTTTTCAACCATCATTGCAAATTGCCAATGCAGATCTAATTCAGCCAATTGATCATCATCCAGCTGTTCTAACTCAGTTCCACTTAAACCAGCATCACTAACTTGACCAAATATCGATCCAGACGATGAAGATATAAAAGCAGATAACAATGCAGCTAATTCTTCAGTTGATTGAGCAGGATGAGAATTGTTTGGTGATTTATCTGGAATGGTAAACCGACATCCTGGAGAATAACCAGAATTTTCAGAATGCCCACCAAGAAAAGCTGTTACCGGCGGATTACTGCTTGAAATAGCATGTGACTTTGCCTTAGCATGAACGGTAGCATTATTTTCCCCAAAGTACAATTCAGGATTTTGAACTGTAGGATGTGCAGATTTCTTCACCAGCAATTCCATCTCACGAGCTTGTAATTTGCTAATTATTTGATTGAATGTCCAATTTGAATAATTTGGATCATTTGTCAACATCATCACATAATTTTCCCATTTTTCTGGTAAAGCTTCCAGAATTTTCTCTTTCAATTCATCACTATCTTTCTTGACTCCTACAACATCAAGTTCATTTATCAAATGGGAAAACCTAGCAATCAAATCTGGAATTTTCTCATTCTCGCAGTGCCTGAAATTATCAAACTCTTTCTTTAAAACTTTCTTTCGAGTATTTTTGTATTGATCATTACCCGTACATCTCTCTTCAATAGCATCCCACAACTCCTTAGCCGTTGTATATTGCTTAAATTGATGCATTAGATCTTTTGGTAAGGCTATTGTAAGATAACTATATGTTTTGGTTTGTTGGGACTTATCATCGGATATTCATATTCTTTCTCAATTAGAATCCAACTTTCAATATCTTGCGAATAAATGTAAGATTCAAACCGACTTCTCCAATTGTGATAATCTTCGAGCCTTAGCAATTTAGGAACTTTTTGAGTTGTTCCTATCTCATTATCATAGTTCAACATGGCTTGCATTGATGTTTGAGCAGCAGTCATTGCATAGAAATCACTCATTTTGATGTTGAACCTAAAACTCCAAAACTTTGAACTGAAAAACGAGGGTCTTCCAAGCGGATTTTGGGGGTCAAACTGGGGGTTACAGACCTTTCAGGTGAGTACATGTTTAGATCTCGGAAAGACGAACATTTTGGCTGGTATTGGGTTCCGTAACTCCAAACGGTTTGCAAGTTACGTCAGTTTTAGTGAAGATATGTTTTCTGCCAGCGGACCAACAATTCCAACGGACCAACCTCCGTACCAGATCAAACTAGCGGATCAAAATTTGTTCACCGGATCAAAATACTCTCAACGGACCAAATATGTTCTAGCGGACCAGATATCTTCGGCGGATCAGATTTTGGTACGGCGGACCAAAACTGGTACGGCGGACCAGATTTTTCAGCGGATCACACTGGTATGCTGTAACTGCCGCGGATCAGACTCATGAAGATTGTCGGGACAGACCAGTTGCGGACTAATTGATCTTCGAGCGGACCAGACGCAGTTCGAACTAAATTCGACTGATTTTCGCGAATTCGACGTTTTCGATCAGAAATTTGGTTCAAATAGGTGCGAAAACACTCCAGAAACACTCAGAAATCATTTTTCATCACAAAAACACTCGGAATTGGAAGAAATTGATGAAAAATGATGAAAACCCAAACCTTCTCTCTCTAGAATTAGAAAACTTACCAAATCACAGCAGTAGAGCAACCTGGAAAGCTCTGATACCACTTGTAGAACCACGATACGATCTTACTACTGCATGATTTGGTAATCGGATAGCAACAAGAAGGTAAATAAAGCTTTGCTTTATTGATTCACTTAGAGGTTACAATCTAGAGAGAGATTACACCTTCTGCTACACACATTTGAGAGATAGAGAACTGAAAGAACTACTAAACACTCTCTCTAACAAGCTATTTATAGTGACTTAGTAACAGGCCAGCGTACCACCTGCGGACCATCTGGTCCGGCGGTGCATATGGTACGGCCAGTGACTATATTACTCATACAGATGCTCTAGATTAGATACAATACGCGAGACACACGCTAGCATAGGAATATGCTTCTACACTGCCGGAATCCCAAATCTGGTGAGGATGTTCCTTTTGATGAAGGATATCACTTCTTTCTCTCTCACTTGAACATAGGCTTCTGCTTCAATCCACTTGGAGAAGTAATCCGTCATGGAAAGCATAAAGACCTTTCCTCCAGGAGCTTTTGGCAGCTTACCCACAATATCCATACCCCATTTCATGAATGGCCATGGGGATACTCTTTGATGCAGATCCTCAGCGGGTTGGTGGAGGATATTGCCATGCCTTTGACAAGCATCGCATTTCTGTGAGAAGCTCGCGTCGTCCTTCTTCATAGTTGGCCAATAATATCTGAATTTGAGAACTTTAGAGAACAGTGCCCTGCCCCCGGTATGGTTCCCACAATCCCCACTGTGGATGTCTTTGAGCAGCTTAAGAGCTTCTGGTTTCTCTAGGCACCTTAGGTAGATACCTGCAAGAGAACTTTTATATAGGATATTATTAATAATGGTATAGGGCACTACATTTGTGCGAAAAGCTCTGGGGTTTTCGCCCTTGGGAATCTCCCCATCTTTGAGATACTTCCTGATCGGGTAAGTCTAGGATTCATGAGCATCTTCAGGATTCTCAACATCTGCACCTTCATTATTGTTAACAGCCCGAGCTTCCTGTTGAGCTATCGCTGGTGTCAGGATATGAGTTATTGGAATCTTGATATCCTCTGGGATCCTGAGCGATGAAGCCAAGTTTGCAAAGACATCGGCTTCTGCATTATCTTCTCTTGGTACCTGTGAAATGTTAAAATTTTCGAAAAATAGAGACAATTTTTTAACAATTTCAAGATATTTAATCAGATTCTCCCCTCTCACTACATAAGAGCCATTAAATTGGTTAGTCAATAAGAGAGAATCAACAAACACTTGTATAGACAGGATTCCCATATCCCTGGCCAGCTGTAGTCCAGCAACTAAAGCTTCATACTCAGCTTCATTGTTGGTAGCCTGGAATTCACAGGATGTGGATAGAGGTCTTATGTCCCCCTGTGGTGATTTTAGCAGGATCCCCAGCCCTGTTCCTCTGACATTTGAGGAGCCGTCAGTATAGAGGATCCAGTCTTCCTTGAGTTTCTCAAGCTGCTAGACTTCCTTTTCAACTTCTGGTTCTATGTCACTGCTGAAATCCGCCACAAAGTCAGCTAATGCTTGCGATTTGATTGCTGTTCTCGGTTCATATTTGATGTCATAGGCACTCAGATTGACTGCCCACTTAGCCATCCTACCTGACATTTCTGGCTTCCTGAGAACTGCCTTGATAGGATAGTTAGATTTTACAATTATAACATGAGTTTCGAAATAATGTCTAAGTTTAGTGGAAGCCATTA
Organism: Deinandra increscens subsp. villosa; assembly: GCA_039602395.1. Taxonomy (NCBI): domain Eukaryota; kingdom Viridiplantae; phylum Streptophyta; class Magnoliopsida; order Asterales; family Asteraceae; genus Deinandra; species Deinandra increscens. The sequence goes on along the minus strand of JBCNJP010000225.1, from coordinate 80,471 downwards.
TAAGAGCTAGAATTAATATTTCAAGGTGAGAATACCTGGATTCTGCGTCTAGCAGAGTTTTACATACATAATATACCGGATGCTGCTGACCTTGATGGTCTTTTACCAGGACTACACTGATTGAGCTTCCGGAAACAGTGAGATATAATTATAGTGGCTCCCCATCTTCTGGTTATATTATTAACGGGGCTGCTGACAGGTATTCTTTCAGGCACTTCACGGCTTCTTCATGCTTCTCAGTCCATTCGAATTTCTTATTTTTCCTCACGATATCATAGAAATCCTTACTTTTTTCTAAGGATCTCGAAATGAATCTGTTGAGTGCTGCGATTCTTCCTGTCAACCTTTGTACCTCTTTTACGTTTGATGGGGACTTCAAATTTAGGATTGCTTTGATCTGCTCTGGAATTGCTTCGATCCCTCTTTCGGTAACCATGTATCCTAAGAATTTTCCAGCTCGCACCCCAAAGTGGCATTTGGAGGGGTTGAGCTTCATGTTATACTGATCAAGGATATCGAAGGCAGTTTGGAGATCCCTGACGTGATCTTCAGCTTTTTGGATTTCACCACCATGTCATCTATGTAGACTTCCATCGTGTCCCCCAGTTGCTCTTTGAACATCATATTGACGATCCTATGGTAGGTGGCACCTGCATTTCTTAAGCCAAAGGGCATAGCAGTGTAACAATATATACCTGTTGGAGTCATAAATGCCGTATGCTCCTGGTCGAATGGTTCCATTTGAATTTGTTGGAATCCTGCTGAGGCATCCATAAAGGTGAGCATCTCGTGACCAGCTATGGCATCCACCATAGCATCAATATGGGGAAGTGGAAAAGGATCCTTAGGACAGGCCTTATTCAAGTATGTGTAATCAACACAAACTCTCCACTTTCCATTCTGCTTCTGCACCACCAGCACGCTCGCTAGCCACCTAGGATATTTGACTTCTCTAATCATCTTGGTTTTGAGAAGCTTGTCAACTTTCTCCTGGATGATTATATTCTTCTCTGGAGCGAACTTCCTCCTTTTTTGCTGTATAGGCCTGAAAGAAGGATCTAAACCAAGTTTATGAGTAATTACATGTTTAGGGATACCTGTCATATCTTCATGCTTCCAGGCGAAAGTTAAGGTTCTAGCTGGGAGAAGTTGGAGTAGTTCCTACTCAACATTCGCTGGGATGCTTGTTCCTACGAGCCCCTTGATTTCAGGATTCCCGGGTTCTAGAGGCACTTCTTTGACATTAAGCTCCCTGTCCTCCTGTACTTCAAGTGCCCTTTTCTGTAATTGCTATCCCTTCGTCACCTTAGTGGTGTTCTTCATCGACATTGAATAACAATTCTTGGCTTTCTGCTAGTCACTTTCAATCCTCACAACTCCCTAGGGTGTAGGAAGCTTGATACACTGGTGATAAGTTGAAGGGACTGCCTTTATCTCGTGAATCCATGGCCTGCCAAGAATATTATTGCAACAAGAGAGAGAATCTATAACACAGAATTTTTACATAGAGTTTACCCCCTCTATATATACCGGCAACCTGATATCCCCAACGGTGCTTTTAGTATCACCGCTGAAGCCAACCAGGACTGAGGATCTTGCAACTATTTCAGTTTCTGGGATCCCCATCTTCTTGAGCACATCAATTCGGATTATGTTTACTGAGCTTCCATTATCAATCAGGATCCTGCGAACAAAATGGTTAGCAATATATAAAGTAACCACAAAACTATCATGATGGGGATCCTGAACATGGGAGCGGTCGCTTTCATCAAAAGATATGAGTTTGTCTTGAGTCAGGGTAGACGTCCGGATAGGTCTGTCACCCTGTTCAGATTTGGATTCCTTAGCATGCTTCTTGGCTGAGGAATACGAAGTGCTGCAGATGTCTGAGCCTCCCGAGATGAAGTTGATTATTTGGGCATCCTGGGGTGGAGAAGCAGCTCTTTGAGGCACCTTGTCGGCTTCCTGAGTCTTGACCTTCTTTCTGCCTATCAATTCTTTAAGATGGCCCTTGCTGAGTAGATAGCTAATTTCCTTTCGGAGTGCTATGCATTCATCTGTTAGGTGGCCGAAATCTTCATGGAAGGCACACCACTTGGTCTTGTCCTTCCAGGATCCCTGTTTATCATTTTTTCTTGGCCATCTTGCCTTTTCACCAAGATCCTGCATTGCACACATTAGGATACTCCTCATCATCATCATCTTGGTTAATAACATTGACTTTGTGATTTTCCGGCTTGGAGTATGGACGAGATCTATATGGCTTCCCGGGGGATTTTGCCTTTTTATTGTTAGGAACATATTTAGGAACCTCCAATCTTTGGTGGATATTCTTGTCATCTTCCAAACGGATAAACCTCAAGGCTCTACTGCGTACTTCGTCAAGGTTCCTGCAAGGAGTCATGAAAAGATCATCATAAAAACGTGAATCTTTGGAGAGCCCCATTTTAAAGGCTTCTACGGCTACTGCCATATCCAGATTACGAATCTTAAAAGATTCTCGTACGAATCTGACAATGTATTCCCTGAGAGGCTCATCTGGCTTATGAACTATTCGGTACAGGTCGCCTGTGAGCTTCTCAAAGGTTCTGCTGCAAGAAAATTGATTGTTAAACAGGTTAACTAAATGAGAAAATGATGTAATAGTGTTAGGAGGAATGCTCAGTAGCCATTTCATGGTTGGTCCTGTTAAGGTTGAACCAAAGCCTTTGCATAGACAGGCTTATTTGATTTCTATCGGAATGGGATTGATCTCCATACGCTCCCTGTAATGTGCCACGTGTTCTTCAGGATCCGTGGTACCATCGTAAAGCTTCACGCTTGGAGTTTGGAAACGCTTCGGGATCTCCACTTGGGAAATCGGCCAAGTAAATCTAGAGATCTTGTGGCTTTTCAAAGGAAACTCAGGAATAGGTTTCAGGATCCCTGGAACACTTGATATCATCTCTTTCAACTTCTGGAGCTCCCTAGCGATACTTGGATGAATACATGCATCATAAGGAGCACCCTGGTTAGAAACGATAGGAATTAAATTGGACACATTACCTGGGCCAGGATTCTGGACTGAGATCCTGGGATTATATCCATAGCTCATTGGGATGCTCGGCTCTGTAGTGGCTGCTGTTTGCATGGGGATGAAGTCGCCATCATACACATCTGAGGAGCTGGTCTTGAAGATTCCTGCAGAAACATAAGGGTTAGAGTATTGATATCCTTGGGGATTCTGGCTTAGATTCCCAGCCGAAAAGGGATATCCTTGAGATGATGTGGCTAAGGATCCCGACGGTAGTGGAATCCAAGGATCCTTGTAGCGTGACTGCGAGGATTCTGGTGGGACAGCTCCTGAGAATCCAGCAGTACTTCCTGCATACCCAGAGGCCTGAGAAGTCATTGTAGGGGCTGTAGTGAAGCCTGGCGTTGATTTGTAATTGGGGCGAAATGGATCTGAGGGTCCTGAAGCATTGAAGTTAAGATGCCTGGGAAATAGAGGACTTTGTTCCTCCACAGGTTTCTTAGACTTCTTAAGCTCTTCAATCTCCTTCATCACCGTTTGATTGGTCTTTTCTTGCTGATCCATTTGACTTTTCACCTGCCTGATCAAAGCAAACAAATCATTGTTAGTAATAACGGGATCGATAGATTGAACCTGGGATCCTGTGAAGACAGGATAGTCAGTTTTTCTCAGCTGCTCGTCCACTTTCTTTTGACGGTCACTAGTCTTCTTCTGACTTCCTAGAATGGAAGGAAGAGGAGGAACGGAGGACGATGTAGAGGCCGAAATAGTTTTCTGTTGTTTTGACATTTTTGAGATTGGAGATCAAATGAAGTGAATGAGATATGGGATTTTGGTAAGACTAAGCACCACTTGCCTCACGCTGGGCGCCAAACTGTTTTGGTTAAAAGTTCACAAAGGAATTTCGTATTCCAAACTTAGAATGTGAGGTAGTGTGCTTGTCAATATGCTTGAAAATGTAAAGTTGAACACGAGGATATAACGAGGGAAAAATCCAGGATTCTTCGAGTTGCCTCTAGGAATCCTAGCAAAAAAACCTCGGGAGCCGGTCTGAAGAGCCTGCTGCCTAGCTCTTTTATCTATAACATAATGAAAAGTTACAATGGGTTGGAGGTTTGATCGATCAGAACTAGGTGATACAATATTCTTGCAGAGATAAGTAAGCTAGAGAGTGCGTCGTGTGTGTTCCTACTGATCGAATCCTCGATTAATATATAACAAACAAACTAACTAACTGTCCGGGATTCCCGGGATCTCTTCTTCCCACTTTCTTGACCGTTGAAGCAGGATCGACCCACTGATCCACGTATTAGTCATCTTAGTCTGAGTCTTTAGGAGTTAGTTGAGAGTCCGTTACCACTTGCAAACAATTAAGCACGGGGCAAAATAGAGGTTAGGAAATTATCGCAAAATCAGGATACCTGAACTATTAGGATTCCCAAATTGTCTTCAGATTCCTGAGCTGCTTGAGCTTCTTGTTGAGCATCCTGAAAATCAACCCCTTACATACTCTAAATCAAAACTATAAACTACACATGAAAGTTATGCTCAAATTTAAAGTTTCAGAATGAGAAAAAAAACAAGCAAACAAAGGTCTGCTTTTTGAGCAGTTTTAAGCATCGATCAAGTGGTTAAACCACATGGCAATGAAGATTAACTTAAATTAAGCTAATAAAACATTAATCACAAACGGAATCTGCTAAACTGTCGAAACAATTCTGAAAAATCATCAACACAAAGCTAAAAGATTGGAGTTTATGTATCTAGCCGGAATCGGAAAACTCAAACATGTAAACAAATATACATAGCAGAATGAGACCAGGGAATGGGCGTAAAGAATAGAAAACTCAAGCATTCAACCGCTTCAAAATCAATAAAATCGGAGGACGGGAACGGGCAAAGAGCAGTACGTAACCTGACTGCTTTGGCGGTTGCACCCCATGAGAAATGACGTCGGAGTCGTGGTCTCAGTCGCCGATGGGAAGTCTTCGGAGTTGTGGTCTCAGTCGCCGGACTCTCAGTCGCCGATGGGCGATGGTGGATGAGAAATTGAGAAGTGAGGTTGTGACTTGTGACACTGTCGGCGTAAAGAACCCTTAAGGGTAAAGGGTTACTTAAGTTAATCAGATATATTATATTATATTTATATATATAATATATAAATATTTAAATATTTAAATTAAGTTAATCGGATATCCGAATAACCTAATAATCCGAATAACCCGAATTATTTTTTTTGTTTATCCGTATTCGATCCGAAATCCAAAATTTCTTATTTGGTTCGGGTTGAAATCCGATCCGAAATCTGAATAAGGATTTCGGTTCGGTTTTTTCGGTTTCGGATACGGTTAGGATTTCGGTTTAATTCGGATTTCGGATTTTTTGAACACCCCTAGGCACTCAACTTGACTGCCCACTTAGCTATCCTACCTGACATTTCCGGCTTCTTAAGAACTGCCTTAATAGGATAGTTAGATTTCACAATTATAACATGAGTTTCGAAATAATGTCTAAGTTTAGTGGAAGCCATTATAAGAGCTAAAATTAATTTTTCAAGGTGAGAATACCTGTACTCTGCATCTAGCAGAGTTTTACTTACGTAATATACCAGATGCTGCTGACTTTGATGGTCTTTTACCAGAACTGCACTGACCGAGCTTCCAGAAACGGCAAGATATAAATATAGCGGCTCCCCAACCTCTGGTTTCATCAGCAACGGGGTTGCTGACAGGTAGTCTTTCAGGCATCTCAGGGCTTCTTCGTGCTTCTCAGTCCATTCGAATCTCTTATTTTTCCTCAGGATATCGTAGAAATCCTTACTTTTTTCTAAGGATCTCGAAATGAATCTGTTGAGTGCTACGATTCTTCCTGTCAACCTTTGTACCTCTTTTACATTTGATGGAGACTTCAAATTTAGGATTGCTTTAATCTGCTCTGGACTTGCTTCGATCCCTCTTTCGGTAACCATGTAGCCTAAGAATTTTCCAGCTTGCACCCCAAAGTGGCATTTGGAGGGGTTGAGCTTCATGTTATACTGGTCAAGGATGTCAAAGGCAGTTTGGAGATCCTTGATGTGATCTTCTGCTTTCTTGGATTTCACTACCATATCATCTATGTAGACTTCTATCGTGTCCCCCAGTTTCTCTTTAAACATCATATTGACGAGCCTCTGGTAGGTGGCACCTGCATTTCTTAGACCAAAAGGCATAGCAGTATAGCAATAGATACCTGTAGGAGTCATAAATGCCGTATGCTCCTGGTCACATGGTTCCATCTGAATTTGCTGGCATCCTGCTGAGGCGTCCATGAAAGAGAGCATCTCGTGGCCGGCCGTGGAATCCACCATTGCATCAATATGGGGAAGTGGGAAAGGATCCTTAGGACATGCCTTATTTAAGTCCGTGTTATCAACACAGACTCTCCACTTTCCATTCTTCTTCTGGACCACCACCACATTTGCTAGCCATTTAGGATACTTGACTTCTCTAATCATCTTGGTTTTGAGAAGCTTGTCAACTTCCTCCTGGATGATTATATTCTTCTCTAGAGCGAACTTCATTCTCTTTTGCTGTATAGGCCTGAAAGAAGGATCTAAACCAAGTTTGTGAGTAATAACATGTTTAGGAATACGTGTCATGTCCTCGTGCTTCCAGGCGAAAGTTGAGGTTCCGGCCTGGAGAAGCTGAATTAATTTTTGTTCAACATTCCCTGGGATGCCTGCTCCTACGAGCACCTTGATTTCAGGATTCTTAGGGGTCAAGAAGGACTTCTTTAACATCAAGTTCCCTGTCCTCCTATACTTTAAGTGCCCTCTTCTGTAATTGCTATCCCTTCGTCACCTTTGTGGTATTCTTCATTGACGTTGAGTAACAGTTCTTGGCTTCCTGTTGGTCGCTTTCAATCCTCACAACTCCCCAAGGTGTAGGAAGCTTGATGCATTGATGGTAGGTTGAAGGGACCGCTTTCATCTCATGTATCCATGGCCTGCCAAGAATTATATTGCAACAAGAAAGAAAATCTATTACACAAAATTTTTGCATAGAGTTTACCCCTTCTATGTATACCGGCAACCTAATATCCCCAACGGTGCTTTTAGTTTCACCGCTGAAGCCAACTAGGACTGAGGATCTCGCAACTATCTCAGTTGCTGGGATCCCCATCTTCTTGAGCACATCAAGACGGATTATGTTTACTGAGCTTCCATTATCGATCAGAATCCTGCGGACAAAATGGTTAACAATATATAAAGTAACTACAAGACTATCATGATGAGGATCCTGAACATGTGAACGGCCGCTCTCATCGAAGGATATGAGCTTGTCATGGGTTAGGGTGGACGTCCGGATGGGTCTGTCGCCCTGTTCAGATTTGGATTCCTTAGCATGCTTCTTGGCTGAGGAATACGAAGTGCCGCATATGTGTGAGCCTCCTGAGATGAAGTTAATTATTTGAGCATCCTGAGGTGGAGAAGTGGCTATCTGTGAAACCTTGTCGGCTTCCTGAGTCTTGATCTTTTTTCTGCCTATCAACTCTTTAAGATGCCCCTTACTGAGTAGATAACTAATTTCCTTTCGAAGTGCTATGCATTCGTCTGTTAGGTGGCCAAAATCTTCATGGAAGGCGCACCACTTGGTTTTGTCTTTCCAGGATCCCTGCTTATCATTTTTTATAGGCCATCTTGTCTTTTCACCTAGATCCTGCATTGCACACATTAGGCCACCAATATCAACAGAAAAACAATACTTAGATACCTTAGGATACTCCTCATCATTGTCATCCTGCTCTACAACACTGACTTTGTGATTATCTGGTTTGGAGTATGGAGGGGATCTATACGGCTTCCCGGGGGATTCCGCCTTCTTGCTGTTAGGATCATATTTAGGAACATCCAATCTTTGGTGGATCTTTTTGTCATCTTCCAAATGAATAAACCTTAAGGCTCTGCTGCGTACTTCGTCGAGATTCTTGCAAGGAGTCATGACAAGATCATCATAAAAACATGAATCTTTAGAGAGCCCCATCTTAAAGGCTTCGACGGCTGCCGCCATATCCAGATTAGGTATCTCGAGGGATTCTCGTCCGAATCTAGCAATATATTCTCTAAGCGGCTCTTCTCGCTTTTGAACTATTTGGTACAGGTCACCTGTGAGCTTCTCAAAGGTTCTGCTGCAAGAAAACTGATTGTTAAACATGTTAACTAAATGAGAAATGACGTAATAGTGTTAGGAGGGATGCTCAGTAGCCATTTCATGGCTGGTCCTGTTAAGGTTGAACCAAAGCCTTTGCACAAACATGCTTCTTCGATTTCTATTGGAATGGGGTTGATCTCCATACGCTCCCTGTAATGTGCCACGTGTTCTTCAGGATCGTAGTTCCATCGTAAAGCTTCATGCTTGGAGTTTGGAAACACTTCGGGATCTCCACTTGGGAAATCGGCCAAGTAAATCTAGGGATCTTGTGGCTTTTCAGAGGAACCTCAGGAATAGGTTCCAGGATCCCTGGAACACTTGATATCATCTCTTTCAACTTCTGGAGCTCCCTGGCGATACTTGGATGAATACCTGCATCATAAGGAGCACCCTGGTTAGAAACGACAGGAACTGAATTTGACACATTATCTGGGCCAGGATTCTGGATTGGGATCCTAGGAGTGTATCCATAGCTCGTTAGGATGCTCGGCTCCGTAGTGGTTGCTGCTTGCATGGGGATGAAGTCACCATCATGCACATCTGAGGAGCTGGTCTTGAAGATTCCTACAGAAACAGAAGGGTTAGAATGTTGGTATCCTTGGGGGTTCTGGCCTGGGTTCCCAGCAGAAAAAGGATATCCTTGAGATGGTGTGGCTAGGGATCCTAACGATAGTGGAATCCAAGGATCCTTGGAGCGTGACTGCGAGGATTCTGGTGGGACGGCTCCTGAGAATCCAGCAGTACTTCCTGCATATCCAGCGGCCTGAGAAGTCATTATAAGGGTTGTAGTGAAGCCTGGTGCTGATTTGTAATTGTAGGGAGCCGGATCTGAGGATCCTGAGGCGTTGAAGTCGAGATGCCTAGGAAATAGAGGACTTTGTCCCTCCACAGGTTTCTTGGACTTCTTAAGTTCCTCAATTTCCTTCATCATTGTTTGATTAGTCTTTTCTTGCTGATCCATCTGACTTTTCACCTGCCTGATCAAAGCAAACAAATCATTGTTAGTAATAACAGGATCAACAGATTGAACCTGGGATCCTGTGAAGACAGGATAGTCAGTTTTTCTCTGCTGCTCGTCCACTTTCTTCTGATGATCATTATTTTTCTTCTGGCCTCCTGGAGCGGAAAGAAGAGGAGGAATGGGGGACGATGTAGAGACCGAAACAGACTTTTGTTGGTTTGACTTCTTTGGTATTGGAGATCAAATGGAGTGGATGAAGAATGAAATTTCCTTAGAATGAAGCACCACTTGCCCCACGGTGGGCGCCAAACTGTTTTGGTCAAAAATTCATAAAGGAATTTCGTATTCCAAACTTAGAATGTGAGGTAGTGTTCTTGTCAATATGCTCGAAATGTAAAGTTGAACACAAGGATGTAACGAGGGAAAAATCCAGGATCCTTCGAGTTTCCTCTAGGAATCCTAGCAAAAAAACCTCGGGAGCCGGCCTTAAGAGCCTGCTGCCTAACAATTTTATTGATACGAAATAAAGAATTACAAAGGTTTTGAAGGTTTGATCGATCGAGCTAAGTGTTATAGAGATAATATGCTATTAGAGCTAAAGTGTGAACGTGTTGTGTCTCCCTAATTCAATCGAATCCTCAATAATATAAAGATTACAAAAACAACAAACTGTTCGGGATTCCCGGGATCCTATCGCCCAACTAATATAACCGTTAGAGCCACTTTCGTCCACTTGGTCCACGATCTCATTCAGCTGGAACTTGAATCTCGGAGGTAGTTGATGACTTCAACGGTACCTTGTCAAATAAACACGTGGCAATTATAAGGGTTAGTCGAATAAAACAAATCAGGATACCTGAACGAGTGAGATTTCCAGACGGTAATAGGATTCCTGAACTATGTAAGCTTCCTGCGAGTATCCTGAAAAATATTCCCTCAACAGTTATCATTTATCATTTTACCCTTCTACTTAATTTATTATAAAACCACATATATAAAAATAGGTGAAAGATCGAATACAAATGTGTTTTTTTTTTGTAAAAAGTGTGTGAAGGAACGAGAGCGCGACACGTTTTTGATCTTTATTTATGTCGAGGGGTATTATTGTCGTTTTTCAAAAATAGCATGTTTTTATGCGTAACGTTACCGGGCGAACCATGATTTTTTTGCGCGATTCAACTTCAAGCTTAATATTAAATATCGTTACCACAGTTTGCGTTATTTTTTGGGAAAAATTTGTAGAAAGGTAACCAATTTTAAAAGTGTTTCAATTTAGTCAATCATACTTTTTCTCTTTCATTTAAGTCACTAAAGTTTTGGTGGATGTTCTAAAACTATGTTTTTTACCACAGGTTGCCATGATGACATGGCATTTTAAAAAAAATTTCTTTTATTAAATTGTTGATGTGGACTAAACTTATTTATTTACCTTTAAAAAATAATTTTAAGCTACTTTTTTTTTTCCTTTTTTTAAAGGAAAATTGGATTTAAATAATCCCACATTTTCCTGATTGGCAACTAATAATCCCACCTTTTATATTGGCATCCGCTAGTCCCACTTTTACATCTATTTATTTCCATTGGTCCCTCCGTTAAAAATTTTAACGGACCTGGCGGAATAATGACGTGGAAGCTGACGTGTTTTTTTTAATCAATTCATTTGATGATTTGGACTGCTTATGTGGCGTTCATCCTTAATCTCCTAAATCTAACTCCCCAATTCAGAAGTTTGCCCTAAATCAGTTTTGCCCTAACTCTCGCATACACCAAATCGCCTCACCGATTATCGATCCTAAAGAAAACTCCCCACTACGATGACTGGTTTTATCTTCATCGACTTCAATTTTGGAGGCGAATTTCATCTTCAACCACGAACTAAGTATGAAGGCGGGAATTCGAAGCTTGTGGAGGTTGAAATCACAAAATTATCCCATTTGGAGCTCGTTAATTGTGTTTTAAATAGTGACCCATACTCATAGAACTCAAAAGAAGATGTATTCATCTATTGGAAGCATCCTGATATGAACATTGAAGATTACCTATTTCAGATCAGAGATGATAAAGATGTTGCTGAAATGCTTCATATCTTAGGTGAGTTTACTGGAATTTTACATGTCTATGCATGTATTAGTGACAAGTCTTTGCCTCCTATAATATGTCTTAAAGAAACAGTTGACACTAAGGCCCAAACTGCTGAATCCAGCTCTGATGAAGCCCAATCCAATAATTCTTTAGCCCAACCCGATGATATTGAAGCCCAACCCAGTAGTGATGAAGCCCAAGACCATGAGAGTGATACCCTATCTAGTGCTGAGTCTATGTACAACAAGTGAATGAACAAGAATAACAAGATCAACAAATTTTCTATGCAAAGTTTATCACATTTGATGAGGTAGTGTAAAACCACTGGATGATCTTACTACTGCATGATTCGTTAATCAGAGAAACACAAACGAGTAAATAAATCTTGGCTTTATTGATTTCACTTAGAGGTTACAATGTAGAGATAGAAAACACCTTGAGAACACACAGTTAAGAATGACTAAAACTCTCAGAACTAACTAGCTCTCTCTAACACAAACTATTTTATAGTCACTTAGCTCTGGCCGGCGTACCACCCAAGGACCATATGGTACGCCCGTACCATATGGTACGGCTGACCATCTGGTACGGCCAGTGACTATCTTGACTCACACATATGCTCTAGTCTAGATACAATACACGAGACACACGTTAGCATAGAAATATTCTCTAACAAACTCCCCCTCAACATGTATTGTAGCTAGCTATCTATCTTTCTAACAAAACTTCTGTCTTCAATCTTCAGCACTGTTGCGTTCGATCTTCAACTTGAAATCTTGTCAGAATGAGAGCTTGCATGGCTGGATCAATCTTTAAACTTCAAGATCCACTTGTGAAAGATATTACATAATCCCCCTTTCACCATGCTTGAGTCTTCTCACACGAAACCTGCAATTTCAGAAGACAGAAACGCGGTTTCCTTTTTCTTTTTGGGAATAATAATTTAATCTTGGCGCAAAACTTCTCTTCGAGAATCCAAGATATAATTTTGAAGTTATAAATTTGTATCTTGTATCGATCGGTCGAAAACAAATAAGAAACAAAATCTTTTGGCTTTTTGAAACTTTATACCAAAACACATCGAAAATCTTTTTTATTTTTCTAAATTTATGCTCAACACACCTAAAATCTTTTTGAAATTTTCAGATATGAAACCTAAATGCAATGCAGAAATGAAATACTGAATTACACACTATTTTTGTCTTTTGCGAGAAAGATCACAACTTGGGATCATATTGGTCATATAATGCTGAACTACACTTCAATTTCAATTACTTCAGCACACAAGTCATGTCGCTTACTGGTATAATTTATCCATCTTAAACTCAGGCACATCATACTCATAACATCTGGATATGTTATTATATTGATTAGATTTGCTTTGACCAGTGTACCCCACACTATCAGACATACTCAGATATGCATTTGCTTTTTATATCACACTTTGTGATTTCATTTGTGATTTAATCACATAATGATTGTATTTATGATACAGTCAACTGTGTTCCATGCAAAAAGAAATAAGAACGTTAAATCGTCTACCTTAAGGTCGATCTTTCGATACGCAGATAAGGCCTCGGATTTAACAAAATAAGAAAATAAAAACAAGTTGAAATTGAATAACCCAACAACAATCAGGTCGGTACTCCTGTACACGCAGAGAAAGTCCGATGAGTTATACGAAACACCAAAGAAAATAAAGCAGAACGTCAAACGAACAACGATCCAGTCGGTCTTGTGGACACGCAGAGAAAGTCCGATCGTTTGACAAAATAAAGAAAATCAAACAAGTTTAAATCTTTGCAAAATGAACACATGTATACACAGTGACTTCTCATTTTTATCTTTTTCACATATCTTTTCCTTGATATCATGAGATACGCATCAAGATATTGTCCACTTGGTCAAGCATTAGTATTTAGTATGTTTATCATATTTGAATACTTTCTGATTTAATGCCGAGCCTACCAAGCACATCGAGCAATGATCTTATGGCTTTTTCATCTAGTTTATTCATGAGCCAGACATGTAAGCCAATGTACCATCATTTCCCAAATATGTCGGATCAGTTTCTCATTTTTCAATGTTTTTGTATTTTTATGTTTTTCAATGTTTTTGTATTTTTCCATTTTCTCCCTCTTAAAATGAAAACTCTATTTTTGGATTTTCATTTTAACAAAAACACAAAGACACTATTTTTGGTTTTTTCAATTTTCTCCCCCCTAAACTACATACAAAATGTAAAAGAAAGAAAATTGACCAATCGATACTGATACCTTTCGGTTTTTAGCTTTCAGAAAAAAACTTTTAGTTTTTGAAATATGAAGCATTCAATTTAAGTTAAACAGGAAACTCTAGTATCAGTAACTGCTTGAAGCTGGAACTTCACAATCACCAACAGGTCTTCTTGAAGTAACCCGCACACTAGATTTAAAGATTAGACTTCAAAGGACCCGAAGCACACAGCTTCTGGTCGACCAGTGTCTTCCACAAAATCAGTTGCAGCTTTCGAACCACCTTAGGTCGCCACTGCATTTTTGCAGGTGCAGTTTTTACTGAAACATCATCTTGCGATGAATCACCAATACTAGAATCACTTTCGAAAACATGGTTACTGTTTGATTTAAAATGTGAAGATGGTGATCAGTAAAAATTCTGCCTGATTCATCAATTATCGTGGCAGTTTTTCCAGAAAAAGTTCTTTTGGTAGTTACAGGACAATCCTGTGCCATATGTCCCTTTTGGCGACATTGATAGCACAAACGATATGATCGCTTTGATTTTGGCTTGTCCCGAACTAGATGACATTTATCAGTGAATTCAGATGCATAAGAAATATCATCAAAAACTTGAAATCGGTTAGAATGTACTCATTTAGATGTAGGACTGTGAGGTGTAGCATTAGACCCAGATGAAGAAGATTCTTTTGAACAACTTTCAGATGAAAACTTCTTTTTCTGCTTTCCCCCAAATCCCTTCTCCATGGTAGACATGAAAACTTGAGCCAAATGATAAAGTTGTTCCAAGCTTGTGTCTTGCTTTGCATTCTTAACCTTCTTTGACATGTTTTTCTGATTTTTCTTTTCAAACTGCTTGCTTGTACTACCCAAACCAGATTGTTTGTAACCCGGTAGCTTTGTCAGATCAGTTTGAGATTTAAAAGAACCATCTTGAGCAGCTTGGGTGAATTTAGCTTTAATGCCCTTCAAGTTGTTAGCTTGTACCAACTCAGCTGCTAATTCTTCCTCAGACCCCAGCTTCTCATCTTTTTTTTTAATCAACTTATTATCAGAAATTTGTTGATCAGGAACACCAATACCACCAGAAACAAATTTAACAAACGTAGGTGCACCAGATGCTAATGATTCTTCTTTCTTGTTTACATGCTTTAACGTCTTCTTCTCCGATTTTTCAGACACAAATGCAGAATAATCTTCCTTTAGAGTTGGAGTGCGCAAATCAACAACAACCTCTGTTTGAATCACCGGATGTGGAATCTGATTGAAATCATCTCCTCCAAACACCTTCTTGAAGTTATCGTCTTGACATAAATAACTTGCAAACGAATGAGAATTCTTCAAGTTATGCAATTGACAATTAAGATCCAAGATTTCAACATTCAAATCGGCTATAGTCTTTTGAGCTTCAGCAACAACTTTTTCTGATTGAATCAGTTTTTCAGATGTGCTGTTAAGTAAAGACTTTTCTATTCGCATACCATCATGAGCAGCAAACACTTCTTTTCTAATTTTCTCCACTCTTTCTTTACAGATCTCAACATTTTTGGTTAACAAAAGCTTGTCCTTTTTCAGAGTAGTGAGCTTATCTTGCAACTCAGACTGGACAATTTGATATTGAGTTCTTTCAACAGTTACCACATCTAAAGCTTTCTGAAGTTCATCATTAAAAGCTTTAAGCGCCTCTACTCTAGCTGTAGACTTTTGAAACAGACTCTCAAAATCTTCATTCTCTTCTTGAGCTTGAGATTTATATTTTTCAACTTCCTTGACCAACTTTTCATTAGCAGAAGTTAACTTGACAATCTTTGTCATAAACTCATCATTCTCATATTGAAGTTGTGATGTTTGTTGATCACTCTTGAAATTACCTTCTGACAGTTGTTTTTGACAAGCTGCTAACTCTTGCAGCAACACACTTTCCTCTTTGAGTAACTTCTCATTCATCTTGAAACTTTCAGCAGAAACTTCACACTTCTGTTTATAACTTTCTATCTCTTCTTCAAACTTCAGCCTTTCAACAACCAAATTTTCCTTTCCTTGAACCAATTCCTGAATCTTTCTATCTTTCTAACTACAAAATTCACAAGGTGACTCATAACCATTTATTTCAGAATCAGTTGTTTCAGATTTACTAGTTTCAGATGCATATCCACTCGATTCAACCTCAATATTTGCAAACAATGCATAATTGTCTGAAGGGCGGACTATAGAGCATCTGAATCTCACCCAATCATAACCTCCCTCGGTCACTAGAGCCTTTTCCTCTTTATTGTGACCATGCTTATCCGAATTACTTGGTTTAGAAGAAGATTCCTTACATTCTCGAGCAAAATGTCCTAATTTAGAACATGTGTAACATTTCAGTTTGGACTTATCTAAACCCAGTATGCGTCCTTGAAGAACAGAATTCTTGCCATGTTTGCCCATTGTAGGTCCGAGATCAAACCACCTACACGATATCTAGCCAAATACGAGTGCGGAATCCTCGTACAAGCTTGATTCAAGAGAAATAGTAGAAGAATAGACTAGATCTATGAAAAGATGAAGTCTTGAATGAAAAGTCTCTACTATTGAAGCTGATCATAAACTAGCAATACACAAGAAATCGTAAACTGCCTTTTGATTGATAGAAAAGCTTAGTTACAAAGAAAGACAAATGGGTATATATATACCCATACCCTAATCGTAAACCTAGCAGGCCCAACAAGCCCAAATTGAAAGCTAGACTAGTCCAATTACAAGATAAACAACTAGCCCAAACCAAAATACAATAAGCCCAATTACAAATGTTCATGCCTTAAATAAGCCTAGCCCAACACCCATAAACCGTCTACCTTTTTCAACAGTCATAACAAACTGCCAATCCAAATCTAATTTATTCAATTGATCATCATCCATTTGTTGTAGATCCTCCGAAACTAAACCAGAATTACCAATTTGACTAAATATGGATCCAGACGAAGAGGATATGAAAGTAGATAACAAAGTAGCGAGATCGTCAGTTGCTTGATTAGAAATAGACTTGCTTGATGATCTATCAGGAATAGAAAAACTGCAACCCGAAGAATAACCAGTGTTTTCAGACTTTCCAGCAAGAAAAGCTGTTACTAGTGGATTACTGCTTGAAATAGAATGTGATTTTATTTTAGCATCCACAGTGGCAGAGTTCTCTCCAAAATATTTCTCAGGATTCTGAACAGATGGAGTTGTCGACCTTTTTACAAGTAATTCCATTTCCCGAGCTTGTAATTTGCTTAACACTTGATTGAATGTCCAATTTGAATAATTTGGATCATTAGTATGGTGCTGTTTGGTTCGTTTGTTTCATTTGGTACTGAATGAATAAGCTGTCTGTATGGTAAAGAAGTGCTGAATCAGTAAGGTGCTGAATCATTATGTGTTGTTTGTTTGGACATCTGAATAACTGTATAAAATAAATAAAAAAACAATCCTTAAAACAACCCTCAATAAATAGATTCATGTATGAATAACCCTCAACAAACAGCCATCAATAAACAGATTCATGTATAAACCCTAAATAGGGCTCTCTAACACAATTCAAACATAAACACATTCATGTGTAGCAAATCAGTGATATAATCCATACAAACGCAATGATATCATCAAACACATGGATAATCAAACGATATTTAAGTAAAAAAAAGTTAGGGTTTACCTTTTTGAGAAGGGGGCGGCGCAAGCAAAGGAGGATGCGGACGGAGGAGGATAATGCGATGGAAAAGAGTGCGTCGGAGGAGGAGGGAGATGCGACGGAGGAGGAGCGCCGACGGTGGCACGGAGGCGGGCGGCGCGGAGGCAGTGTGGGGCGGAGGTCGCGTTCAGGGGAAGGGAACCAGAGACATCCCTTTTTTTTTCTTTTTGTTCCTCCAGAGATGTTGCTGAATGATAAAGGTTGATTTTTTTGCCTGGATCATTAAGTTAAAAATGTCTTAATCGGAAAGACATTTTCCCTCAACCAAACAGTCTTTCCGAATAAGACATTTTCCAAAAATACATTTTCTCCCAATAAGATGCTATATAGCTCCAACCAAACAACCCCTAAGCATCATAACAAAATTCTCCCACTTTTCTGGTAGAGCTTCCAGAAACTTTTCCTTCAATTCCTCTTTTTCTTTTTCACTCCTACAACATCAAGTTCATTGATCAAGTGGGAAAACCTAGAAATAAAGTCTGCAATACTCTCTTTGTCTCAGTGTTGAAAGTTGTCCAATTCTTTTAACAAAACTTTCTTTTGACTTTTCTTATATTGCTCGTTTCCTGCACACCTATCTTTTAATGCATCCCACAAAGTTTTTGATGTTATGCAATTTTTGAATTGATGCAAGAGTTCTCTTGGTAATGCCATTGTGAGATTTGCATAAGTTTTCTTTTCTCTGGCATAAACTTTCCTTTGATCTTCATCAAGATCACTTCGTGGGACCGGTTCTCCATTTTTCTTAGGATATGTATAGTCTTGCTCAATGGATATCCATAGATCAATGTCAAGAGCATTAATGAATAATTCAAACCGTTGCTTCTAATTTTCATAATCTTCCAACCGAGAGTTGTTCCTATCTCGTTATCATAATTCAACATAGCTTGCATTGAGGATTGAACAGCTGAAAACGCTTGGTAATCACTCATTTTGAAGTTAAAAATTGACTGTCAAAACTTCGAACTCAAAAGCGAAGATGTTAGAATTTGATTTTGAAAATCAACTTTGAACGAACAATGTAGAGCTCGTCGAGACAATCGATTTGAGTACTTATGGCACTCGTAGCGATTTACGATGTAAAAGTTATGACACTTTTAAGAAACTTCCAGCGGACCAGATTCAGCGGACCAGAATTGAGCGGACCAAAATTCAGCTGACCAGAATTTAGCGGACCAGAATTCAGCGGACTAGAATTCATCGGACCAGAATTGGTACGGCGGACCAAAATGGTACAGCGGACCAAAAAATAACTGCCACAGAGCAGACTTGAAGATTACCTAGCGGACCAGCGGCGGACCAGTGGCGTACCAGATGTTCTTGAGGCGGACCAGAAGCGTACCACGCTGAATCGACAGATTTTCACGAATTTCGACAATTTGGACTGGAATTTGCATCAGAAAGTTGCGAAAACTCACTAGGAACACTCAGAAATCAGTTTTTACCACGGAAACACTCGGAATTGGAAGAATTTGATGAAAAAAGAAGAAAACCCACACTTTCTCACTCTAGAATTCAAAATTTACCAAAATCACAGAAGTAGAGCAACCAAATGCTCTGATACCACCTGTAAAACCACTGGATGATCTTAATACTGCATGATTCGGTAATCGGAGAAAAACAAACGAGTAAATAAAGCTTGGCTTTATTGATTCACTTAGAGGTTACAATGTAGAGAGAGAAAACACCTTGAGAACACACATTTAAGAGTGACTAAAACTCTCATAACTAACTAGCTCTCTCTAACACGAACTATTTATAGTCACTTAGCTCTGGCCGACGTACCACCCACGGACCATTTGGTACGCCCGTACCATATGGTACGGCTGACCATCTGGTACGGCCAGTGACTATCTTGACTCACACATATGCTCTAATCTAGATACAATACACGAGACACACCTTAGCATAGAAATATGCTCTAACTGGTAGTTGGATCTGGTCATGAAGTTATAGCTGAAGTTGACATAGAAGACAGAGGTGAACCTAATATTGATTCTGGAAACAGTAGTTATGAAGACTCAGAAGCTGACATTGATTCACCTTGTAAAAGTGAGGAAGATGATATTAGAGGGAAGAAGCATAAGTTAGTTTTACCAGTTGTGACAGAGTTAACAGATTGGACTAAGTGGCAGTGGGTTCCTGGAACTAGATTTCCTACAATAGCTGCTTTCAAGCAAGAAAATTAAAAACTATGCAGTAGCCAATTGTAGAAGCCTGTCAATTACCACTAGTAAGAGGAACATGAGTGGCAGGGTAGCTGCAACTTGTGTCCAAGGCTGCCCTTTCAAGGTATACTGTTCCTTTCATGATACCAAAATTTGTTACATGGTTAAAAGTGTAGTTAATGAACACACCTATGAATAGGAACAAGCAACTGAATGCTAGATATATAGCCCAACAATTCTTACCTGTTTTTAAACAAAGACCACATTGGCCTGCTAAAGAGATCTAGGATGTTGTTAGAGAGAAGTTTAAAGTATTAATTAACAACTGGATGGCTTACAGGGAAAAGCAACATGCACATAGGTCATTACATGGTTCTATGAAGGACCATTATGGTAAGATTGGGTCCTGCTTAGAAGCATTGAGAAAAGAAAATCCCACTTCTGTTTTCTAACTTGAAACTGTTACACCTGGTTACCTAGGAGTTGAGGGAGAGACAGATGTATTTCATAGACTATTTGTCTGTTTTGATGGTGTAAGAAGTGGATTTTTAGCTGGTTGTAGAAAATTACCGTGCCTTGATGGCTGCTTCTTAAAGACATTCTTGGGAGGGATGTTATTGGCTGCCATAGGTAGAGATGGAAATGATCAAATGTACCCAGTAGCATGGCTGTTGTAGAAGGGGAAAACAATGACAGTTGGCAATGGTTTATGTATGAGTTAAAGAAAGCATTGCATGTGATAGAGGATGGAAAGGAATGGACACTTGTATCTGATCAACAGAAGAAATAATCTTGTTTTGTTATCTTAATATTCCAATTGTTAAAACAATTATGAAATTATGTTGTTTTTTTCAATTACAGGGATTGTTGAATGGTGTTGCCATGTATTGGGATAGAGCTGAACAAAGAAACTGTGCTAGGCACATATATGCTAATTGGTACAAGAAACATAAGGGTGAGGAGCTTAAAGCTATATTCTGGAAGGCTGTAAGGGCATATGCAGAGGTAGACCACTTAGCAGCAGTAGAAGAGATGAGGACATTGTCAGAAGATGCAGTCACTGCTTTGTTAAATCAAAATCCTAAGTGTTTTTGTAGGTGTTATCTAGAGATAGGAAGCAATGCTGATGTGGTGGTGAATAACATGGCTGGAACCGTTAATGGTTACATTATTCAATCTAGATCCAAGCTGATTTGGTCAAAAATTCACTAAGGAATTATGTATTCTAAACTTAGAATGTGAGGTAGTGTGCTTGTCAATAAGCTCGAAATGTAAAGTTGAACACAAGGATGTAACGAGGGAAAAATCCAGGATCCTTCGAGTTGCCTCTAGGAATCCTAGTAAAAAACCTCGGTAGCCGACCTGAAGAGCCTGCTGCCTAGCAATTTTATTGATACGAAATAAAGAATTACAAGTTTTGGAGGTTTGATCGATCGACACTAAGTGTTACAATGATGGTAAACTGTCGAAGCTAAAGTGTATTGGTGTTGTGTGTTCCTAAGTCGATCGAATCCTCGATTATATAAGGATTACAAGAATAACAAACTATCCGGGATTCCCGGGATCCTATCGTCCAACTAATATAACCGTTAGAACCCTCTTCGTTCACTTGGTCCACGATCTCATTTAGCTGGAACTTGAATCTCGGAGGTAGTTGATGACTTCAACGTTACCTGGTCAAATAAACACGTGGCAATTATATGGGTTAGTCGAATAAAACAAATCAGGATACCCGGACGAGTGGGAGTCCCAGACGGTAATAGGATTTCTGAACTATATGAGATTCCTGCGAGCATCCTGAAAATATACCCTCAACAATTGCCCCTTGAATTTCAACAGATGTGGATAAACTCGACAGTTGTTAAAATTCAAAAAGATGCTTTTTTCACGGTGTTAACACGATAATTATGGTTGGGATGAGACTGATTTCTCGGCGTCCAAATGGTATGATGGTTATCATTATTTTTCTTTAAATAGGAGATCCCAAATTAAGTATTTCACCATCTTCTTCTACAAACCCTTTCGACCTTCTCCGATATTCCAGGTCAGTCCTCCTTCCTCTTCTCCGTTTTCTTCTGATTTTTCGGCCATGGCCAAGAAAAACACTCGGTCCTCTTCTTCGCTAAACTCTCTGGTAGTCGAGGACTTCCACGATCAGGGATACATTGTCCCTGGCGAGGATGAAACTTGCACGTTTGACAACGGCGACATACATGATTTAAAGAATTCCGGTATCTTTCTGTCGGGAACGATTTTCTGACCTTTCGATCCTCATACCAAGTCCGATTTCATCTCCACCACCTGGGTTTGTTTCATGTATTACCCTTTCTTACTTGGGATGACATTCCTTTTCCCGGAACTCATCACCCAATTTTTCAAGACCACCCGACTCTCCTACTCCCAAACCATGCCTATGGTTTAGAGAATCCTGTATTCCCTTGATCAGTTGAACCAAACCAGGGATCTAGTCATTGTGATCCCTGAGATTTATGAAGCATACCAACTCCGAACCCATAGTTGCAGTCGGTTTATTTTGAAGGCTCGCACCTCCACCTCTTAGTTAATTCCCGAGCTTCCCACAACGACCATGACTGGAAGAAGTATTTCTTCTTCGTCAAGCGAGACTCGATTCCTGGGGGTACAGAGTTGCCATTGAAGTGGGTTGAGAAGGGTAGGATATCGATTTTTTTGGTGTTATTGGATTTTGAATATACGTTTGACTTTTCTGTTGTTTCCTTTTGCAGCACCCAAGTTTGAGAATCTTGTAAAGAAACAGCCGGATCCCAAGAAGCTCGAAGCACTTTACCGGATTCCTACCAGTGAAAGAGCCCTAGTCGTCAAAGCAACTTCCAGCGAACACAGCTACTCCACCGATCACACTCCCGCCATGTCTGGTAAGTTTTTGTAGGATCCTGAACTGTATGTTTATTCAAGCACCCTGAATGTTGACAATCTATTTTTCTTCGCAGCCCCCAAGTCCAGCTCTTCGTTCTCTCTGAAGGATCTCGACAATCTCCTCAAGGTCAAGAAGGAGCAGCTAGAGCAGCCCGCCACCTCCAAGACGCCTATCAGCCGGCCGAAGGCCTCGGCTTCCAAGAAGCAAAAAAGCTTCTGAGGCTCTTGTGGTTCCCGTGTACCTGGAAACTTTTGAGGATGTTGCTCCCTCCGAAGTCAGCAACAAGATTCTGTCGATGCAGACCATGATTAACCTAGTAAGAAGCTCAAATAATGCATATGTTAGTTTCATACTTGTTGCTGCTGCTGACTAGGATTCCTGTTTGTGTAGGGTATTGAGAAGCTGAGCACCCAAGCCATGGACATGGAGAAGAAGCTGGCCGAGGCCAATGAGAAGATCCAGGCCCAAGCCGATACTGCTAAGGGTAAGACCCTGTTTTATGAGCATAAGCTCACCGAACAGCGTCTAGCCCTGGAAGGCAAGATGGCCGCCGATGCTGAGATAGGCCAACTCTCGGCTTCCCGGAGTGTCCTGGAATGCAAGATCCAAATGGCGGGTGACGCTGAAGAGGTTGGTTTCCAGGTTCCCGGCTGGGATATCGTAGGCTGGAAGCTGGTTCTGGAATCGTTGGGAGGAGGAGATTGTGACGGAGCAGGGAAGGATGGGAATGATGGTGGGTCCTCGAAGATGATTCTGGATTCTCCGGTGGCGATAACAAGGGCTTATGTGTTGGAGCTGGGAGAGGGCAATAAGCTGGAGGAGGTGGAGAAGCTGGTGAAGAAGGGAAGGCAGTGGGCGATGAAGATAATGCAACGGTCTAAGCCCACTTTTTAGTGGTTTTTTATGAAACAATTTGTGGTTGCTGTAATAGACAAGTAACAAATAACAAACAATGATAGGGATCTTGGTGGAGGGATCTTGTGTTTACAAGACGAAACCAGGATTCCTAAAAACAAACTTTTGACCTCAGAGCTTCTCAAGCGGAGGGATCCTGAGGTTTTCAGGACGAAACTTGGGAAGCTCAAAACCCTTTGCGTATGTTAATAATATAATTATCTTTTGGCTTCTCAAGCTGTGTTTTGCATTGAAATCTTGTAGATATGATTAGTTATAAAATTTATCAAGAATCTTAAAAAAGACTTGTATATTGGGAAATAGTTTGAGATTTAACAATTGAATAGGTCATAATCCAAAATAACATAATAAAAACTTAAGTCACCTGACCTCCAAATTTTACCTTAGTCGACTTCTCAATTCAAACTAGGGGTGTTCACGGTCCGGTTGGTCCGGGTTTAAGGATATTTTCGACCCAACCCGAAAGATACGGGTTCAAAATTTTTTAACCAAAACCGAAAGGGTTGGGTCGGGTTTAGTAGATCAGAATAAACCGGATTAACCGGGTTGGGTTACGGGTTGAACGAGTTATCTTTGTGGGCCATTTAAATGTTTAATGTGGTTATCTTCATGGGCTATGTATATTGTATAATTTTGATAAAAAAACATCCTTCAAAATGTTTAATGTGCCGGTACAGGTCTACAGTACACAGTGAATCCATTTCAAAAACATGAACTAGTGTTTCATATAATCCACCATATCTAATTCGGCTCATATTATTCGGCTCATATAGTGTTTTCTAAATTCCATTAGATGCTAACTTTTTATATCTTATAAAATGCGTACATGATGATACTCATGTGTAGTTACAATTAAGTAAATCAATGAATTGAATTCATGAGTAATTGTGATTCTTGCCGCTGTGTCATTTATTGAACACATGTAGTGCATCTCTTTAGTAAATTTGAATTCCAGTATTTAAATAGAAAGCAGGATAGAGAAAATAATAGGGTTTATAAGTAATTGAGATCTGTATTGACATAGCAAGTGTCATTTGATGAAAATAACGAGAGGAATAGAGAATAAGGAAGCAATGTTGAAGACTAGAGAAATGATGAAGAAGATGCGCTTTTGATGGTTCTATTAAAGGAAATAGGAATAAAATAGATTTGAGATTTTCTCTTAATTGGTTTTAATCAAAATGACATCGTTTTGATTAAAACCAATTAAGAAAAAATTATAAATAGTTAAACTAAAGATTAATGGGCCGGTCTGGGTTGAACCCGTGTTTTAAAATGTCAATCCGCGACTCGGACCGTTAGACCCGGGTTTTAATTTTTTGATCCGCAACCTGGACCATTTATAAAAATTCGAACCCAACCCGTATTTTTTGTCCGGTTTAAACGGGTTGGTCCGGTTTTTCGGGTTTATGAACACCCCTAATTCAAACTGCCATTTCTTCTTTTATCTTATCCAGGATTCTGGTAGGAATCCTGGGGACACTTTCTCGGATTCATCTCAACTTCCTCGGGAATCTTAAACGAATTTAATAAGTTTCCCGGCCAGGGGCCGAAGGAAATCCTTCTGAAAATAGATAGCAAATTTAGAAATAAGCTGGGGATAAACCCGGGATTCTTGGGACTAAGCAAAAATTGGGGTCAAGCCCTTATTTACTTAGGACTAAGCCAAAGTTGGGGTCAAGCCCATTCGTAAGTGGCATGAATATGTCAAAACCTTAGATAACACGTCAGTGTTATTGTGACAACTGCAACTTCCCCAGTTAACTCCATTAACTTTTTCCGTTAGTTCCGTTAGCGAACCTGTGACCCGTTATTTGAATAATTGCATATGTGTTAATGTTTACTTGCTAATTGGTGTTAGTAACATGTTGCGTGAAATTCGTTTCGTGAATTTATGTGTTATTTGAAAATTTCGCGTTTTCGGATAAAACCGAACTTCGTGCGAAATTTAAAATTTTTATGTGTAAATGGTAAATATATATAACCCGACTAAACTTTGCATGTTAAATAAGTTAAAATCACTTAGAAACAGTTTTAGAATTTTTACTTTATAAGTATTAGTAAAAACCCACTTTAAATGAAGTTTTATACCTTTTATGTTAAAAATAAAAGATGAGGGACCAAATATGTAAATCTAACTTAACAAATCTGTCCATATCCTTCCTCCCCCTCATTTTGAACGCATCTTTCTCCTCTCCCCCTTTCACCTCATGGTTCACACACACACTACACACACATTGCGATTTTTGAAGAATCAAGCATCCAAGAGGTAAATTTCAAGGTTCCTAAGGCTCAAGAACACTCAAGCAAGCTTCTTCTTCCTCCCCTCTCCTCCTACCTGCGATTTCTTCCCCAACTTGTAAGCCCTAATATTTGGAATTTGAAATTTCATAGTGCATGTGTTAATTTTGGTGCTTATGTGTTAAATGGAGTGCTTTTATACCCATGGTTCAAGTTTTAGATTAGATTATGTAAACTCTTGATTTGGGACAGATTTTAAATGGGTTTTAAAACTGGAAATTGGTCCCCAAAATGTGCTCCATGTGTTCTTGAGGTTGGGTAGGTGTTTGGTTATAGAAATTGGGTGTTTATGCTCTTGTATTAGCTTTCATGTTGAGTTTTTGCTATGCTTTTAGTATGATCTTGTTCATGACATAAATTTCATGTTGAAAGGGTTATAATTATGTTAGTAAGTGTTGGATGACTAAATTGTTGCTCAAAATTAGAAAACCAAAACTTTTGCAAACTATAAAAATTGGAAAGATTCGGCCAGATTTTTAGGCCATTTTGCAGAGGTCATAACTTGTTCAATATTACTCGGAATCAGTTGGTTCTTTTTCCCTAGTAAAGTATTATGTCTTAGCTTCGATTGGGCTACTTGCACGCCTTCTAAAACATCCGTTTGGTCATTCAAATCACAGTTGTAAGTTGGGTACTCAAAGCTATCAACTTTTGTGAAAAGTAGACTTTTCAAATTTGTTGGGCATGCTAATCTTGTTTTATTGACTAGTTTGTAAATTGTAAATGAGGTTTATATATTGAAAGTAAGATCTGGAAAGTTTGGTTCATGAATTCAAAGTTTTGAGTGAGTTATGCAAGTTTTCGTTTTACTTTGACTAGTTTGCTAAATGCTGAAAATGCTAACTTCCGACGTGCATAACTTTCTCATTTCTCAACCTTTTTACTTGATTCTTTTTGCAACAAGTCCTAATTGATATGTTGTATATGCCTGTAAAATTTAAGGAGTTACCTCCAAGTAATGTGGATTTTAGCTATATCACTAGATAGGTGCTTGAAGTTAACTCAACTTTGACTTAGGTTGCAATTTCTTGATTTTCTCTCAAATTGGGACTTGTATGTGCATTAAGTGACTTGTATGATTGCATGAAACATGTTTAGGTGCTTATGTGCTATTTTTTTGTCCTAGCGACACCTTCTAATTTGATTAGGCCATATTTACCCGAATAGGTTGACTTTGACCAACCTATTGAACCAAGTGCCGAGTACTAGTGCACCCTAAGGTGAGTTCATTTATATTATTTTTATGTCCGTTTAGGGATGATAACGCGCAGGTGGTTGCATCCGGTAAGGATGGTGACCCAAACGGTAAGGTATTTCTTGCTGAGTAAATTTCCGACATAAATATCATATGCTACATTGAGTTGAATTTTATTTATAAAAATTTCCTTACTTTCGGGCCGTTAATATACAGTAGCGAGGTAATATTGAGTCGTACTACTAGGGATTGACACCCCCGCTCAGCGGTGCACGTGATGCACCCTCCCAACTGGCGGTCGGACTGAGATCAATGTTAGCCTACCCACCGTGATCCGTAAAGACACGGGAAGGCAAGGTTCAGAGGTACCCCCTATCAAAAAATTGTCAGCTTTGGTTACGAACAATTCAGGTGTACATAACTATAGGCTAGCTACCTTCGATATGGAATTTACTGGTCTTATGATTATTGATTGTTTTACCTTTCTTTATTCATATACATTAGGTCTACATGTGACGTGTAGACCGCTTTAGTGAACTCACCAGCCTTGGCTGACACTTGATTGTTGAATGCTTTTCAGGTCGCTAGGTGGATCACGGACGGCACGGGCGGCGGCAGTACACTTTACCATTTTCAATTGGAATTCATGTATTTCAAACATTAAACTCATCGTTTTGAAAACCCTAACTGTAAACCCTAATTATGCTTCCGCTAAACTGTTAAATTTGCTTTTGGATTGTAACTTAAGTTTTATGTCAATTTATAAACTCTGTTATGGTTTGGTTGTAACTGAAGTCTAGGATCCTGGTCTGGATCATACCCCCACGCGGTTATACTCCGTTAGTGGAAATTGGGGGTTTGACAGATTTGGTATCAGAGCCCTTGGTTACAACGAACCAGAACATTTTTAGAAGTAAAATTTTCTGAACTGTAACTGTTTTGAAAACTTTGGTTACAACGCATCCCGAAAGTACTACTCCGCGTGCCAAAGGTGATCCTCATTTAGAAATTCATGCCTCGTGTTAGTATAGGAACTTGATTCTTGGTAGAAATTTTTCTTTCACGAGACTTAGAAATAATTTACTTGATTTTGCATTTCCTCTTAACAATTTGGTCCCTTTTGTTCTTAAAGATATGACCTGATTTTTGTTCTTAAAGATCTGACCTGAATTTGTTCTTAAAGATCTGACCTGAATTTGTTCTTAAAGATCTGAACTGATTTTTGTTCTTAAAGATCTGACCTAATTTTTGTTCTTAAAGATCTGACCCTGAATTTGTTCTTAAAGATCTGACCTGAATTTGTTCTTAAAGATCTGACCTGAATTTATTCTTATAGATCTGACCTGATTTTTGTTCTTAAAGATCTGACCTAAATTTGTTCTTAAAGATCTAACCTGATTTGTTCTTAAAGATCTGACCTGATTTGTTCTTAACAACTTGACCTGATTTGTTCTTAACGATTTGCCACTTTTTGAACTTAACGATTTGCATGGGATTGGTCTTAACGATCTGGCTTTCTTTGTGCTTAACGATTTGACCCCCAACAGTGTTCTTAACGATTTGGGTATTTTTTCCTTAACGATTTGGTTGAGTTTTTAAGCCTTAACGACTTGTCCCCATTTGCTCTTAACGACTTGGTGGCTACTCTTAATGATTTGGTAATTGGCCTTAACGATTTGCTACATGCTTTAACAACCAGCAACCTGTTTAGTGACCTACATGTATAACTTAATGTTTAGCCCGACGACTTAGACAAATTTAATGACTTGACGAAATGGCAACGTATGTGCTACATGTTTAAGTCCCCATGATATTTTTAATGTTTTGTTGCAAACTTAGAACGTTTTGCCTACCTAACGAATGTATTCACACAACTTGTGCTATGTAAGATATCTCTTGATATGTTATGACCTTTAATAACGGATATACTAACCTTTGGAAGTCTTGCATCGATTTGCTAGAAATCATGCCTCCTCGGAGAGATAACGAACACAACCCGGGAACCTTTACTGCTGCTCAGGTTCAAGACATGATCAACCAAGGAGTTACTGCAGCCTTGGCAGCCGCTCAATAGCATTTTCAAGGACAACAGCCTCAATGCTCATTTAAAGCCTACATAGATTGCAAGCCGATGGTATTCAGAGGTGACGAAGGTGCTGTGGGCCTACTCAGATGGCTTGAGAAGTCGGAGAAAGTGTTTGCTATGTGTAATTGACCGGATGGGGACCGGATGAAGTATGCTACTAGCACACTTGAGGATTCCGCACTGACTTGGTGGAATGCTCAAATTCAAATATTGGGACTTAATGAAGCAAACGCCATGATATGGCAAGAATTCAGTGAAGCAATCATGGAGGAGTATTGCCCTCGTGATCAAGTCAGGAGACTGGAAGTAGATTTTGGAAAATCCAAGATGGTGGGCTCGGAGATAGAGGAGTACACCACCCGTTACCAAGCCTATTCTCAACTCTGTCCAACAATGGTGGATGCTGAGTATAAACGGATTGAGCTGTATGTGGAAGGACTGGTTCCACAAATCAAGGGGATGGTGACAGCGTCTAATCCCATATATGTACAACAATCAATCCGGCTGGCGCACAAACTGACCGATCAGGCGGTGGCCCAAGGGACCTTGCCACCGAGGAAAGTCCCAAAAGCTGCCCTGGACGGGAAGAGACAGAGAGACGAGGAACCGAGTAACCTCATGACTACTAGAAACAACAGCGGCGATGGTAATCAGGACCGTCAAGGGAGCAGTGGACAGGGCTCAAGCAGATACAAGGGAAAGTCACCCTACTGCAGCAGGTGCAACACACACCACAACGGTGACTGCAACCGACCCACATGCGAGCGATGTGGTAACGTGGGGCATGTGGCCAAGAACTGCAGGGGTGAGATGCTGAATCGACCCATACAGAACAATGAAGGCCCCCGAGGGTGTTTTGAGTGCGGGAAACCCGGGCATGTGAAGAAAGATTGCCCTCAGCTGAAGAAAGATGGGAATAATAACAACAACCGTAATAACAACAATAACAACAACAACAATGGGGGTGGTAATGGAAACGGGGGTAATGGTGGTCGCGAACGAGCATTTGTCATGGGTTCCGGTGAAGCAAAGGAAGATGCTAACGTGATTACTGGTAAGTTCCTCCTCAATAACTACTTTGCGAATGTGTTATTTAATTCTGGTGCCGGGAAAATTTTCATTTCCACTAAGTTTTGCAAATTAATAAATGCCAATATGGAAACCCTAGGAGCTAGGTACACGGTTGAATTAGCTAATGGTAAGCTAGTTGATAAAACTCATATAGTCAAGGGTTGTACCCTAGAGCTCTCAGGTCATAAGTTCAGCATTGATGTAATACCTTTCACTATCAGTAGTTACGACGTGATAGTAGTCCACGTGGGAACGGGAAGACCAGATGAGGAAGAAGTTTCCCCACTTGTTCGATCAAGCCTCCGCATCGACCCAAGGTACTAGCTAATTTTCAGGACGAAAATTCCTTAACTTGGGGAGGCTGTGACAACTGCAACTTCCCCAGTTAACTCTATTAACTTTTTCTGTTAGTTCCGTTAGCGAACCCGTGACCCGTTATTTGAATAATTGCATATGTGTTAATGTTTACTTCCTAATTGGTGTTAGTAACTTGTTGCGTGAAATTCGTTTCGTGACTTTATGTGTTATTTGAAAATTTCGCGTTTTCGGGTAAAACCGAACTTCGTGCGAAATTTAATTTTTTATGTGTAAATGGTAAATATATGTAAGACGACTAAACTTTGCATGTTAAATAAGTTAAAATCACTTAGAAACAGTTTTAGAATTTTTACTTTATAAGTATTAGTAAAAACCCACTTTAAATGAAGTTTTATACCTTTTATGTTAAAAATAAAAGATGAGGGACCAAATATGTAAATCTAACTTAACAAATCTGTCCATATCCTTCCTCCCCCTCATTTTGAACGCATCTTTCTCCTCTCCCCCTTTCACCTCATGGTTCACACACACACTACACACACATTGCGATTTTTGAAGAATCAAGCATCCAAGAGGTAAATTTCAAGGTTCCTAAGGCTCAAGAACACTCAAGCAAGCTTCTTCTTCCTCCCCTCTCCTCCTACCTGCGATTTCTTCCCCAACTTGTAAGCCCTAATATTTGGAATTTGAAATTTCATAGTGCATGTGTTAATTTTGGTGCTTATGTGTTAAATGGAGTGCTTTTATTCCCATGGTTCAAGTTTTAGATTAGATTATGTAAACTCTTGATTTGGGACAGATTTTAAATAGATTTTAAATCTGGAATTTGGTCCCCAAAAGGTGCTCCATGTGTTCTTGAGGTTGGGTAGGTGTTTGGTTATAGAAATTGGGTGTTTATGCTCTTGTATTAGCTTTCATGTTGAGTTTTTGCTATGCTTTTAGTATGATCTTGTTCATGACATAAATTTCATGTTGAAAGGGTTATAATTATGTTAGTAGGTGTTAGATGACTAAATTGTTGCACAAAATTAGAAAACCAAAACTTTTGCAAACTATAAAAATTGGACAAATTCGGCCAGATTTTTAGGCCATTTTGCAGAGGTCATAACTTGTTCAATATTTATCGGAATCAGTTGATTTTTTTTCCCTAGTAAAGTATTATGTCTTAGCTTCGATTGGGCTACTCGCACGCCTTCTAAAACATCCGTTTGGTCATTCAAATCACAGTTGCAAGTTGGGTACTCAAAGCTGTCAAGTTTAGTGAAAAGTAGAGTTTTCAAATTTGTTGGGCATGCTAATCTTGTTTTATTGACGAGTTTGTAAATTGTAAATGAGTTTTATATATTGAAATTAAGATCTGCAAAGTTTGGTTCATGAATTCAAAGTTTTGAGTGAGTTATGCAAGTTTTCGTTTTACTTTGACTAGTTTGCTAAATGCTGAAGATGCTAACTTCCGATGTGCATAACTTTCTCATTTCTCAACCTTTTTACTTGTTTCTTTTTGCAACAAGTCCTAATTGATATGTAGTATATGCCTATAAAATTAAGGAGTTAACTCCAAGTAATGTGGATTTTAGCTATGTCACTAGATAGGTGCTTGAAGTTTGACTTTCTGGGTCAACTTTGACTTAGGTTGCAATTTCTTGATTTTCTTCCAAATTGGGACTTGTATGTGCATTAAGTGACTTGTATGATCACATGAAATATGTTTAGGTGCTTATGTGCCAATTTTCGTCCTAGCGACACCTTCTAATTTGATTAGGCCATATTTACCCGAATAGGTTGACTTTGACCAACCTGTTGAACCAAGTGCTGAGTACCAGTGCACCCTAAGGTGAGTTCATTTATATTATTGTTATGTACGTTCAGGGATGATAACGCGCAGGTGGTTGCATCCGGTAAGGATGGTGACCCAAACGGTAACGTATTTCTTGCTGAGTAAATTTCCGACATAAATATCATATGCTACACTGAGTTGAACTTTATTTATAAAAAGTCCTTACTTTTGGGCCGTTAATATACAGTAGCGATGTAATATTGAGTAGTACTACTGGGGATTGACACCCCCGCTCAGCGGTGCACGTGATGCACCCTCCCGATTAGCGGTCGGACTGAGATCAATGTTAGCCTATCCACCGTGATCCGTAAAGACACGGGAAGGCAAGGTTCATAGGTACCCCCTATCAAAAATTTGTCAGCTTCGGTTACGAACAATTCAGGTGTACATAACTATAGGCTAGCTACCTTCGATATGGAATTTACTGGTCTTATGATTATTGATTGTGTTTTACCTTTCTTTATTCATATAACAATTCAGGTGAACATAACTATAGGCTAGCTACCTTCGATATGGAATTTACTGGTCTTATGATTATTGATTGTGTTTTACCTTTCTTTATTCATATACATTAAGGCTGTCAGAACCAGATTTGAGCTCGTTGTTCTCATATGATTCATCACACAAGTGCGGAAATCATGTGTGATGGTCGATTTTGGATGAATCTGCATCAATGCTCACCCATTGATGATTCCTAAAGCTCAAGAACACACACTAACACCAAGAACACACACACAAAAGCTCTATGTAGAAAATACACCTTGAAGCATACCCAATAGGGTTTTCCAATTGTTATTTATACTACCTGATAGCTTGGGACAAAAAGAATGTTTGACACAATACAATCATTACCTATTATTCAGCAAAATATTCCATCAGAACATCAAGTTCGCTAAGAGTTAAATCAAGTTCGCTAACACTTATTAAGTACGCTAACAAGTACGCTAGGTAACAACACGTCCGCTAACAAGTACGCTAAGCATTATCAAGTTCGCTAACAAGTACGCTAAGCAATAACAAGTCCGCTAACATGAACAAGTACGCTAACAAGTTCGTTAAGAGCAAGACAAGTACGCTAGGAACAAGATCAAGACTGCTAAGTAAACAAGTTCGCTAGGAATAAA
This sequence comes from Deinandra increscens subsp. villosa, assembly GCA_039602395.1. Classification (NCBI taxonomy): domain Eukaryota; kingdom Viridiplantae; phylum Streptophyta; class Magnoliopsida; order Asterales; family Asteraceae; genus Deinandra; species Deinandra increscens. Next base: position 47,363 of record JBCNJP010000225.1, on the reverse strand, counting down.
CAAGTCCGCTAAGACAAGCAATCAAACAAGTACGCTAAGAGTAAAACAAGTCCGCTAGGTACATAAGTCACAAGTCCGCTAAGAAGCATAACAAGTACGCTAACACATAAACAAAGTTTACCAAGTACATATCCAAAGTCAATTACAAAACAAGGTATTAATTACAAGGTAAGACAACAAAAGGTTTGTGTTGCTAACAAATAGGTTCTAACAATTCCACCCTTGTTGGCAATACAAACTCTCGAGCTTCAAGCATCCTGACTGATCAGCTTTAGCAGAAATCTCCAGTTCTCTCTAGCTGCATTTTTGTCTTTATCAGAAAGTAGGTGGTTACCTATATCATACAGCCTATAGAGATCTTTCCAAACAAGCTTCTTCAGGTCATTATAATTGTTCAGCTCGACCAATCGTCTTGACTTATCCAGAATGACACTTGAACCATGCTCTTCAATCAATCAACAGTTTGTTGTTCTCAGGAGTTCTGAATCAAGAGTGAGTCTACCTAATTCTGCAAGCCTTGTACACCACCAGTTTAAGAATATCCAAAAGTAGTTGGCATTGTAGCATTCATAGGGTCTTAACTGAACAGGTATGGTCCACATCTTCTCATAATACATTATCTTCAAGTAGGATCGAGAGAGAAGTCGGAGTTCTATTGCAGCAAATATTCTGATAGCGTCAACACCATCTCTTTCAATTACCAACTCATGAGTCATCCCATTATAGTACCAGCTGATCATAGGAGCATTTTTCTGATTTCCAGGGATAATCTTTGCTTACACTTCCTTTCCTATATCCTTGAACATACCACGGTGAGGAGCACGAAGTCTTCTTTTCTCTTCAGCCAACTAAGCTTTTCTCTCTGCTTCTAGATCCTGACTGAATCTCTTATCATCATAAGCAGACTGGATCAACACAGCAGCCCTTATACCCTTTGGATGTTTAGTGTGGTTCACCAAGTCCAGGTACTTAAGCTGTTTGAGTTCCCAAGAGAACAAGCTAGTAAGAGCTTTAAAGTCTCCGAATATTTGGACATAGCCATTTTGCCTCTTTACCATGAAAGCATCAAAAGCTTCATCATACTTCCAACACAAGATTTTCATCCCATGATTGACTTTCGGGTTGCTAGGCATTTTCCTTAGGTTCTTGGCAGCAAATAGTTGCATAGCCTTCAGGTTAGGTGTCAGCTTTTCCCATTCGTCATAGATTGGGGCATTATCTTTTCTCTTGAGAGCCTCAGCCCGTTCCTCTTCATTGATTCTTATTTGTTCCAACTTAGCCAACCGCTCTGTCTTCCGGTACTCACACACAAACTTCCGGAGACCATTAAGTCTCTTCTTGTTGTATTCCTTTTTATCAATATTATTGAATTTACAGAAGTTGTGGAGTGCTTCAAAAGTCATACTGTTGGTAGTGGATTCAATGTAAGCTTCAGAATCAGGAGTGTCCACGGACGAGTTCTCTGGAGGAGGAATGTATGTGTTGCCGATGTCAAGGATAAGATTAGAGAGATGATCGCGGATGGGAAGAAAGTCCACAGTCTTGGTGGTGTCAGCAAAGATATCTTCCAGGAGATCAGATTGAGCTTCAACATTTTGATTTTGAGGTAGGTGAGAATTCAACCTCTCCTCATCAGTGTACAACTTGGTTAACTCAGTGTCCGATTCAGAGGAGAAGTGCACAAAGGAGGCTTTAAAGATTTGATCACGGAAGCTTTGCTCAGCCGATACAGTAGGAACAGATTGACTCTCAGATTCTTGGGCAGCACTTGATTCAAGGTTGATGATTTCAGCATCTGCAGGAATAAAACCTGGAACATGGGGAGCAATATCCAAAGTAGAAGCCGTAGCTGAGGTTTGCATAAGCTCAGAAAGTGAAACCTGCACATATATATCATCCACCTCCTTCTTCACTTGAATAGGAGTGGGAAACAGAGGTTCCATTTCTTCATCTTCACTCTCGATCAGATCCAGATCAATGTAATTCAGTGGATTAGCTTCATTCATGAGCACATTCATTCGTTCTTTTAGCTCATTCATGTCTTCTTCATCACCGAAGTCTACAAAATATGGATGTTCCTCATATGAGACTTCACCAGTGTCATCTTCGATTGACTCGATCAAAATACCACAAGAGTTTCTTCTCGAGTAGATCTTTTCTGCATAGTATTCCCTGAAGTTGGCCATAGCAAAATCTAGGAAGGCCAGGACAACGTGCATATGACGGACTCCTTCAGTCAAGGGAACTAAGGCAGTGGATGTGTCAGTTGAAGTTTGAGAGGAGGATACTAGAGAGAGTTGAAGATCTATGTCAGATGCAGCAGAAGCTTCCTCCTTTGTAGTTCCCTCAATAGCAAGTGCCTTGGCTGCCTGTGAAAATCTTGGAAGTTTCAGATTCTCTGGCACAGGAGCAAGCTTCTTGATTGAATCCAGAGTTTCATCTACAGGCTCGTCATGAAGGAGGCTGTTGACGAAAAATTCATCGTCGTCTGAGGAGTTCAGCTCATCTCCTTCTATGAACGTATCTGTATCAACCTCAAAATCACTGTCATGCATGGGGCTTGAGGTATCTTGAGCACCTGTAGAGTCTTTACCAGCAGGCATGGTTGTAGAAGAAATAGGATCTTGAGATTAGCCGCCATCAGTTCCTTGATTAGTTTGAGGCTGGTCTTCAGGCAACTCACTTTCTTTATCACCAACATCATCACCATCTGGTTTGTCACTATGTTGTTTATCTTCACCTGATTTGCTTAACAAATCCTTGAGTCTTTGAATTTCAGCTGCCTGTTCAGCAATTACAAGTGACTGGTCACGGATCTTCTAGTTTGCCACTTGTAGAGAACAATTAAGGTGATCGTTCTGACTTTGAAGATTAACAATTTCAGCTTGTAGTTCCATCATCTTCTCAGATTCAGAAACTGTTGGGCTTGTAGTCACAGTACCAGAGGGGTCAGTGGTGATAACATCATCTTAAGCTATGGTCTCCAAAGGTTTCATATCCATATCAATCCTATCACTGTGATCAGCAGGAGATGGAGAAACAGGTGTTGTAGCTAAAGCTGTATCTAGTCGAGTGCTAGATGAACCAACAAATTCATACTCATCTGTGGAACCGGGCTTTCTCCTGACTTGGAGTTTCTCTGTGCAGGACTTGCTTCTTATCGCTCTTACCGTGAGGAGCTCAGAGGATTGATTACTATCATCAGCAGTAAATGTAAGATATCTCTTAATTATCTTAGGAGGAGACTTAGGAGGACTTTCAGTCTCTGATGCAAGATCATATGTAGGATCCACTTGATCGAGACACACTGAAGAGTCGTCTTCATCTAAATCATCCTTTGTCGGTTTGTAGCTTTCATCAGATGATGATTGTTGTGTCAGATTTGTAGAGGCCCTGGAAGATTCTCCAGTCCTTTGTCTTCTCCGAGGGTGAATCTCTTCAGTTTGTGCAGGACTGTCATCTGATCTTGAGGAGTTAGATTCATCATCATTTGTGTCATCACCTTGCTCAGCTTCTGATGAGATCACATTCACTGGACTAAAGGAGTGTTCAATATGCTCAGAAGCTTCATCATTTGCACCTTGGAGAATGTCTCACCTTGCTTCACCAAAGTTGGGTAATAATGATCCAAGATGGCTTGAACAAATCGAGGGTACATCAATAAAGTCATCTGGAGCTGGCCTTCGGTGTCCAAATGCTGCAATGAAGAAACTGATAATAAACTTCCAATTTGTTGGAAATAAAGTCTTCTGAACCTTGTTGCTGACGTCTGGGAGGAAAAGACCAGAGTTTCCCCTTCTTGTTAGTGTTGACTGCCACTGAGCCCTTGTAAAAGTCTTGGGCAGGTCAACATCTTGTAAGTTCAGGACCGTTCTGATCTTATCTTCAGTAATTTCAACATCAATATTCTGAATTTTTGACCTTATCACACTTGTTTCATCATCAAGCTCAACAGATTCAGCATTGTACCAGAACGCTTCTATTATACCCTTGTAGATGACAGGGTTAATCTGCATTGCCGTTGCCCAACTTGATTGAAGCAAGAGGTCAAGGGCTTGCTCATCAGCACCTTCCCAGTTTTTGTTAAACACGCACCTTCCGTTGTGCAAGCGACCATTCTCTAAAGCTTCAGCAACTTGTATGGGAGGCATCTGCACATATAGAATTACAAGATTATATCTAATTTAATAATAGATGACTGTCATGTCACACTAGACTCGTGATAGTGACAGAGCTTTTCATTTGAGTATTAATGACAAAAACTAACTCATATAGTGCATATACTTCAAAATGATCACAAGCAACCAGAATATCATGATTAACAAATGTAAGTATCTCAGGAAAAATAAATGTTGTGTGTGATGAATTTAAATCTAGAAACAAGGAGCCAGATCTAAGTCTCCAACAACATTGACTTAAATGAATGTTTTGCATGAAAACTGAAAATGACCCAAAAAGTAGACTAGCTTAACTAAATTCTGATTTGTTGGTGAGTCAAGGAGAATTTCAATGAAAAGTTCTACTACTTGAACTCAACAACAGTCCGAGACATCAAACAGAGGAGTTTTTGGCAATCTGGGATCAACAATCAAATGTCTTAAAGTTTTGAAGTTTTGTGATCCCACTTTGTCAAGTCAGTTCAGGGAAAGTCATATTTGGACTTGGTTCCACCCGAGCTTGTGAACTCCTTGATTTGATATCATATGATTATGACAAGAAACAACTTAGTTAAAAACAGTGCTTTAAATGCAAGACAGGAAAGTTAGAATATAACAAAACTAAAAATTCAAAGGTCAATTTGATGCATGCAATTAGTGTAGCATTGACTTGTCAAACATTCAGAACAATCCTAGTATATTAGAATAACAAACACTGATCTATAGGTATCATGAATTGAAGTCCTCTAAGTATAACAACAAGTCCGCTAGAACTTATGAAGTTCGCTAAGTAGAGAACACGTTTGCTAGCCAAACAAGTCCCCTAAATTAAACAGTAGTTCGCTAAGGTCTGAGAAGTTCGCTAAGACCCTTCTTCAAGTCCACTAAGGACTCAAGTTCGCTAAAGCAGAACAAGTTCGCTAAGAATCGAAACAAGTTCGCTAAGCAGGCTATGAAGTACGCTAAGGACAGAAACAAGTTCGCTAAGACCAGTTTGATCTAATATGCAGATTCACAACACTTAGAGTTGACTACAAAGTGTACAAGTTGCATATCATTATTAACAAGAATTTTCTAGATGCAACAGAGTCATGTAAACACTTATAAGCAAGTAAGAGGTCCTAATGGGTCAATTGTTTCAATTTGATCATTTAAAGGACAAAATGTGATTATTTAAGCTTAACAGTTTAGATGGGGTCTTTACATGTCGAATTCAATCCTAACACACAAATACAAGCATATAAGGATTAAACAACACATATGTTGGTCCGGGATCAACAACCGTTCACGATATTTTAATCTCGTACAAGTGCGGAATCCTTGTACAAGACCGATTCAAGAGAAAGTAGATGAAATAGATTTGATGTAGATGATAAACAACAAAAGATCAAATCTTGAATGAAGAACACACTTTCTTTGAGTAGTGAATACGATCGTAAATACAATGAGAATGAGAAAATCGTAAACAACAACTATCTTGAATAATAAAATAAAGGGGTTTATATAGTACCCTTTTACAAAACCCTAGTTTAATAGTAAACCCATAAGAACCGGCCCACTAAAGCTCCAAATCGTGAACTCTCCTAAGCCCAATCGTGAAGACCTAAGCCCATTAACAACAAGTAAGCCCACATATAATGTTCATGCCTCAAATGTATAGCCCAACAATCTTCCCCTAGGAATGAACCATTAGACTGTCTAAGGAAGACATAAATCAAATCTGAATGTATGAGCTTCTTTCCTTGACCACCAACCTTTCTCCACAATTAGATTTGCCGTGCCATGAAACATACCCACTCGTATAGCATTCGCCATGTCATGTTCATCACCAAGTATTGGACGGGATGCCAGGATCTTGATATCATTCTCTCCGAATCTCAGCAAATCAATGGGATCATACATGCGGAACTCTCTTAGCTTCTTGCACACAACCACCACCTCATACGTTGTAGGATCATAATACCAGCTATCAAAATTCTTTACAAGTGTATGGTCTTTTATTTCATCGAGCATGTTGATAACTCGAGTTCGTTTGGTGGGAGGACACCTCATTTCACCAATTGGCTCATCGGTGATAGGATATGTTCCGTTTTCAACCCACTTTGCAGCCTTCAGATCAAAGTTTGCAAAGTTTTCCTCCATTTGAGCTATCAAATTGTTGCGAACCAGATTACCATGATTGTTGTTCAACCTGTTAATGAACGGTGCCCTCAGCAAGTTCCTCAACTCTGTTTCAGTCCATGAGTGGAATTGACCTCTTAATCGGTAGTACTCGACTGGACTATATCCATCTCTCACCACAGCAAACAATTCCTTTTCAGCATCATAATACCAACACCGAATTGGTTCCCGGCTCCCCTTCTTGTCTAATTCACTCTCTCCCACATCAATAGAGTACAACGTAGGGGTAGGACCTTTGAAGAACTCTTTGAACCAATTGACCTGACCTTCAGGAGCCTTTGAAACAAATCTTCCACCACGAACATACTCAGACATCTCAATTGTGTCATCTCTTTCATCTTCATGTATTTCACTTCGAGAAGAACTCTGTCCTCGGGCACCCTGAGCACTTGGACCACTAGACTTCTGTAAGTCTTCTACCTTCTTTCTCATCTCTAGTATCCCTGCATACAAAAATGCAATACTGGCTTCGCTCTTGCTTTCCTTTTCCTTCAACTTCTCGTTTTCTTCTTTTAGCTCCTTTATCTCACCTTCTCTCTTCCTGTTTTGAGAAATAAGGAAGTTGATCTGAGGATCAGTACTTATCCTGAGGTTTACTGGAAGTTCACTAGCTTGAGCAAGGTCTTCAACCAGTGCTTGGTACGGACAGAAGCTTGGAACGACAGGAGGCTGGCTAGATTCAGCAGATAAGTTCACTCTCACTGGACTGGGCTCCACAAACATGCTGTCCACATCAAAGAATTTCCTTTCATCATGAACTGGGCTATGTTCATTCCGAATAGGACTTTCGATCTGCATGGGAGTTAATTCCAGTACATCAACCTAACGATCAGCCTGGGGTGTGCTCTCTTCATTTGTAAGTTCAGATGCATCAACATTTTGTACATGGGCATGTGTAGGTTCAAATACCATCAGGCTTGAGGTAGTTTTCTGGAATTTAAACCTGATGGCTCTGGGATCTGACTTCTTCCTTGGTGATGGCTCACGCACAGGAATTGGCTCTTCAAAAACATCCTCCACTTCAAATTGAGCATCCAACTCTTGTGGAACTGAACCACTGCTAGAAGAGGAATTTAAGTCATTCCTCGTTCTCTTGTGGCTGATGGGCCCTAGATCCCCATAGATGTCATCATTTAGATTCTCATGCTCAGGAAAGATGTCATCCATCACATTTTCCTCATCAGACGGGATATTCTCCGCTTCTTCTTGAACATTCACTGGAACAGTTGCTGTCACATCATGGTCTTCAGCAAGTGATGCATTCACCGGGTGCACTTCAGGCTCAGAATCAGTTTCTTCTTGGTCTTGTTCCCTTGGAACTTCAGGAAAGGAACTCCTTTAGACCATTCTAGCCTCCCTTGATAGCTGTTCTTTCCTTTTCTGTCTTGGGTTTGCAATCCAAACACACTGTTATCCATAAATTTGATATCCAGCTTCTCAATTCTCTCCTGAATCATCGGATATTTCCTCATTACCACCATCTGCACAAATCTTGGTGTCATTAGGAATTGTTCTCTGGCGCTCAAGTCAGCATTGCCAATCCAATCCAACAGCATCATTTTAGAGAAATTGTAGTCCCAAACCAATGCTAGTGCAATGAACGTTGTGCCATGCACTTTGTTCAGTTGATCATAACTTGTTCTCTTCCCCAAGAAGGATTTCTGCATATAGTGAGCCAAACACCTCCAGTAGTGTGGCAATAACTTCTTGAAGATGGGAGGGAACTTTCCTTCATACCCCAATGATTGAGCACCTTCTAACACAACAGCCTTTGAATACTCTATTGTATCTTCGGCTTTGTCATTAATGTTCAAACCCTGATGAATGTCTTCTTCAAGAATCTCGATCTGACGGTTATGAACGGTTGCACAGATCCTTGTCTTGTCAGCATTTTCTCTCGCTATACCCCAGAATTCTCTGACAAGCTGCTCATCGATCAGCACACTTGTCCAGAGAGCATGATTAATTTTGCAGACATTTAATCCTGCCACCAGAGAATAAAATAGCTGCATATGTCTTTCTGGAGGATCATCAAGATAGGTCGGGATGCAATGATTTCTCTCAAAATGAATCTCGTCATTAAGCATATCTTCTGCCATCTGAAAAAATGAGACAAATGCATCAAGCCTAAACTCATCAAAGTGAAATTATGTTTGTCAACAATATCTTCAAGTTCAATTGATTATTACATTTAACTTGTTAAATTCAGAAAATCTCAACTTAAACTTTTAAGAACAACATTTGATTTTGAATCACAATTTGAAAAACACATTTAATTTTAACTTAAAATGATTGAGTTTGATGATATATTTTAATAAACATTAGGTGTTTACGATTTTTATACAAAAATTAAGTGAGTTTACGAATCACAATTTGGGTTTACGATCAGACAAGTGGGTTCACGATCCTATTGCGGGTTCACGATCGGATCAAAAACGGTTCGGCATAAGCCCAGTCGTAATCTAACAGCCCAATCGTAAACTCGCTAAAACCTTAAGCCCGATCGTAAACAACGATCGGAATCTCGGATCGTAAATGACGATCGTAAACATCGGTCGGAAACGCCAACCGTCGTCTTCAACCTCCCGAGAGTCGTAAACGCAAAAACTGCCATTAACGAACCTGCAACACACTCGTAAACATGTTAAAACACCTCAAATATGTAAACCGAACACCTAGCACTACCTTTTAACAGTTTCTAACACAGATCCGACCTTAACTCTCGAGAAAATGAACCAGAAAACTAAGAAAATGCAGTCGATCACCGAGTGAAGGAAATCTGCGATTTGGGGGCGAGAATCGAAGAGACTCGGTCGATTAGAGGGTGGTTCATGGTCGGAAAGTGATTGCGAACACGGTGGTGTGCTTGGGTTTGACGGAGGGTGGACGGAAGTGGTCGGGATCGTTTTTCCGGCGAGGGCAGCGGCGGAGGCTAGGGTTTTGTGGCGGATCGGAAACGCAGAGAGATGGGGATCGTAAATAACGGATCGGAAATGAGTGAAGGGTTTTTTATACCCTTAAAAATTTTCATTAAGACCCCTCAAGCTTAAAAAATGTTTTAAAATCCTCCCAAACCTCTATAAATGTTAATTCTCATGGAAAATGTTAACTTTGAAGAAATTTGAGAATTACGATGCTTCCCCTCAGACTCATACCCCGAGTATCCGATCTTGATCAATTAAAAAAAATTATAACTATTCAAAAGGTTAAACAAATAATAAAATAAAATTGCACAAAATTAAGATAATCTAAACACGAGATAAAAACATACTCACCTTGAGGTTGATGTTTTTCATGGATCAAACCAGACAAATCTTTGACTGAAGAACCCTTTTCAGCTTCCGTTACTTGACGCTCTAGACGATTGCCCAAAATTTTTGAAACCACATAAACTCACATCCAGATAAAAAGTTTTAAGTGCTTAATTATGGTACAAAATTGCCGTCATGTTTAACTGTCCCCACACCCAATTGTTCATAGCAAAACCTACCCAACCTCATAGTTTATTGAGGATTCACAAACCCCCAACTTGAGGAACCATGCAACACCGTCATGACAAACACTTATTTTCTTAATTATCAGTTGGTGATTAGGTCGGCCGCATAAGCACGCAGAGAAGACCAAACAAAATAATTATTTTATTGTTTTTCTTTTATTTTTCATTTTTCTTTTTCTTTTCATTTTTCTTTTTTGAATGAGGTGTTGTCATAACATCAGAAACATGGCGTGTGAGAGAGTGAATACTAGGTATAATTACCACTCTCAACCCGTTTTTGCTGGGACTCAATTTTTTAAACTATGTAAACTAGGATGGAAAACTAAACATATATAGAAGTTAAGTTTACTGCACTTACTTGGATAATCATAGTTTTTGATTTAGCTTACCGACACATCATCTTTGAGCCGTCTTTCACTTCAGCCTTACACGTGTTAGTCTCCGATTGTCTTGGAATTTTATATCACTTCCTACCAATTCAAGGCAAACAAAAGACTTAATAAAAACCTCAAACATATTTTTTCAGATTTTTTGAAACATTGACATTTCTTCCCCTGTTTTTATGAGGCTTTTGAAACAAAAACACATTTTTTTTTTAATTTTTAATTTTTTTTTAAATAAACTCAAAGCAAAAGTAAGTAAAAATAAAAGCAACTATATACAAAAAGTTTTGATCAGATCAGTCCTCGAAGGCAATCATCCTTAGGCCTTCAACACATATTTCAAAATTAGGACGAGGAAGGGGTTTTGTGAAAAGGTCTGAAACATTTTGATCTGAGCTTACCTTTTCCAACTGAATCAACTTCCTATCATAGCAATCATGGATAAAGTGTACCTTGATGTCTATATGCTTTGTTTTGGAATGTTAAACAGGGTTTTTGACAATTTGCAGAGCAGCAGCATTATCACAAAAAAATGGAGTGTTAATGAATTCCATACCGTAGTCTGTTAGCTGATTTTGAATCCATACTACCTGCGAGCATCCAGCTGATGCTGCCACATATTCAGCTTCTGCAGTTGACTTAGACACGGTATACTGCTTCTTATTCTGCCAGGAGATGAGTCTGTCTCCTAAGTACTGACATCCTCCAGTTGTAGAATTCCTGTCAAGGTCACTACCTCCATAATCACTGTCAGTAAATGCAAACAATTGAAAATCAGTATTCTTAGGATACCAAAGTCCAAGCCTAGGCCTGCTTTTCAGATACCTAAGAATACGTTTAACAGCAGCTAAATGAGAAAGTTTAGGATTAGCCTGATAACGTGCGCATACACACACTGCATGCATAATATCTGGCTTGCTGGCTGTTAGGTACATGAGTGATCCGATCATTGACCGATACATGAATTCACTCACGGATTCTCCATCTGCATCTGCTTTCAGTAGTGGTCTGGATGCCATGGGAGTGGAGATAGGTTTGGAGTCCTGCATTTTGAACTTTTCCAGAATCTCATTCACATATTTTGCTTGGTGAATGAGAATTCCAGTTTCATCTTGTTTCACTTGTAACGCTAGGAAAAAATTCATCTCTCCTTGATCACTCATCTCAAACTTCTTTTTCATGATATCCTCAAACTCCGTGCATAAATCTTCATTTGTAGATCCGTAGATGATGTCATCCATATACACTTGCACCATTATGATATCATCCTTCACCTTCTTTCTGAACAATGTTTGATCAACCACTCCCCGTGTATAACCATTATCTACCAAATGCTTTGATAGGGTCTCATAACATGTGCGGGGAGCTTGATGCAAACCATACAAGGCTTTATCCAGGAGATATACATGATCCGGATGCTCTTCATCCACAAACCCTGGTGGCTGAGCGACATAGACTTCTTCATTCATCTCTGCATAAAGGAAGGTTGTCTTCACATCCATCTGATGCACCGTGAAATTGAGATACGTTGCCACAGCAAGAAAGATCCGAATTACTTCCAATCTAGCCACTAGAGCATATACCTCATCATAATCAACCCCATGAACTTGTCTATGTCCCTGAACAATCAGCCTTGCCTTGTTCCTTACGATTATACCCGTATCATCTTTCTTGTTCTTGTACAGCCATCTTGTGGGTATAACCTTTTTATCTTCTGGCCTTTTCACTAGTCGCCACACTCCCAGTTTTGAGAATTGATTCAGTTCATTGTGCATAGCCTCAATCCAACTTGGATCCTTAAGAGCTACCATCACATTTGGAGGCTCTATCTAGGAGATAAAACACGAGTACATGCAGTGATTGATGTTACCCGAGCGGCTTCTAGTTGTGACTCCAGCTGTCACTGGCCCAACCACATTACTAAGTGGATGATCTTTGTTGATTCTTTTGATTTGAACATCTGGTACTTGTAGAGGCTAGATTATGAGGCTTGTAATATTAAATAAGTTGGGCTGGGCTTAGAGGGTTTAATTAGATTAGTAGGCTAGTTTTATTATGTTTAGGCTAGTTTACTATTAGATTGGGCATGGGCTTGGGTTTATGATTGGGCTAGTTAGAGTTTATGATTGGCCCAAGGCCTTGTAAGAGGTGGTATAAATACCACCTCATGTTTATGATCAAGTAAGCTTTGAGTTTTGGTGTTCACGATTTCTTCATCCTTTGGAGTTTACGATCAGCCATTGAAGCTTCATAGTAGTTGGATTTCTTTCAAGATTCAATCTTTCTCTCAGATTGAATCTCTTCTTCTACTATTTTTCTTGAATCAATCTCTCACGAGGATTCCGCACTCGTGTTAGATCATTATATCGTGTGTTTGGGAGATTTCCGGACCTACAATTGGTATCAGAGCCAAGAATCTTAGATTCGAGGCTCTCACGATATAGATTCAAGTGTTTTCTGGGTTTGTGTTCGTGGTTGTTTGAAGATTCGAAGGTTTCAGGAGTTTACGACTGTTGCTGCTGCTGTTCATCGAGTTACTGGGTGTTTACGATAGCATTTTCTGGGTTTTCTCGGTGTTCACGACCATTTCTGTTGAAGATCTGCTGTGTTCTTCTGTTTACGACATCAAGATCCCATTTTTAAGGCGTTTACGACTCGAAAACAAGTGTTTACGAGTGTACTTGTTTATCGTAATCAAGTTTACGATTTGGTTGGGTCGGAATCAAGGTTTACGATTTTGCAGGATCGGGAACAAGTGTTTACGATTCGAGGATCGTAATCGTATAATCGTAATCTCTGTTTACGATTCTTTGAGGCGGTAAGGAGTTTACGATTTTAGTCAATCGGAATCGAGTTTACGATCTGTGTTTACGACCCGGAGGAGATTACGATCGTAAACAGGGTTTACGATCGGAAACAGGATTTGCGGCAAAAAGTCTCTTTTTCACACTTTCACAGAAACGGACGTAACTTTTGACTCGTTTGGAGTTAGAAGCTCAAATTTTTACACGACGTTCGTGACATCAAGCCCCAGATTCCACTCCGAAGGCCTCCGTTTTTCAGTTTTAAGTTTTTGATACTATTTTTTGAATAGTGTTTTTGCCGCTTTTGCCGTTTTTGCAGATTGTTCAAGATTTTCAGAAGTTGCATATCTAAAGAAAGAAAATGATTTCGGTTGAGAACAAGGATGATTTTGAAGCTGAAATTGACAATACTGAGATATGCCCCAATCCTACTTGTGCTCGTATAATTCCTGGACTTAGGCAAATTTGTAAAAATTATCAATTAGAATTATTTGAGATAAAATGCGAGAGGAGTTCTTTTAAGGGTAGATGGGAAAAGAATGAGGAGAAGGTAAAAGCTCAGAAACTAGACATTGAGAAATATCGGAAGCTAGCAACGGAGAAGACTATCTTACATGATCGGGCTAGGATTGATCTGAGCTTACACAGAAACTAAATGAACTGCAACAAAAATTTGATGAGCTGCAAGTCAAGTTTGATTGCAATCAGGAAAGAAATCAGCGAATGCTCGATGCTGGAAAAGAATTGTCACATGCTGTTGTGACTGGTCAAGTTGGGAAACACACGCCTGGATTTGGATCAGAAAAGACTGATAAGGCCTTGGCTGCAAACAACATTATTCCTCCACCAGTTCCCAGAGACATTATAGGAATACTTCTTAGTGAGGATCAAGTTGAACGAACCAAGTCAGATTATAAAGAAGCTGCTCCTCCTATTGATAGTGTCTTGGTTGGAACTACACCATTGACTCAAGAGGAAATAGACAACGAGGCAAACATGACATATGGTGAAGGGAGAATAGAGGATGTATCAAGAGATGATGCTGAGTGCCAGGAGTATAACAGATGTCATAGCTCCAAGTCTGATGAAGCTGGGGTAGAGTTGAAACCATACCCTAAAATTGAAACCCCATGCTTCAAAGTAATTGACAAAGTCAAAAGGGAAAAGGTGATCTTGACGACCCGGCCTGAGGGGAAGATCTTTATGACATCTGGATCTATGTTTGACCAAGAACCAGATGTTGGGTATGACTTACCATCCTTCTCCTCCAAGTTCAAGGGACTAACTGATGGAGTGATCAGTGAAGCTAAAGTTGAGAAGCCAAAGATCACCATTAAGCATCCGAGTATGAAGCAAACAGCTGGAGTGAAGAATGAAAAACTCAAGGGAGTAGCTGTGTCTCCCATGTCTTCAGTAGGATCATGCAGTTTCCGTTGTAATTGCAAGAATGGTGCTTCAACGTCAAAGAATCCAGAGAGCACAAAGACGATGAGGACAGGTTCAACACAGGCTTCGACAAACCAGCAGAAAGTCAAATCTGGAGTTGCAGACAAAGCAAAGAAGCAGGCACAAGGCAAACCAGCTCCATATATGCCACCAAAGACAAATGGGTACACGTCTGACTTCTATCTAAAGAAGCAGACTTGCTTTAATTGTGGCATTGCTGGTCATATTGCTAGAAACTGTCTTTATCGCCACTATGAACCCTACTATCCGCAAAGTCAAAGGGTTTCATCTCAGGAGTCAGTTGAGTCTAAGCCGATGATGGTGCAGAAACCTAAGGCAATGAAGACTATTACTCCTAAGGTTAAACCCTCTGATCAACATTGGGGTGCTGCCAAAGTTGAAAGAAAATCTTCAAATCAAAACAACAGCTTTCCAGGTTACCAAAATTTTCAGAAAAAGGTGATGAAACCATTTTCAAAACAACCAAAGTCTGAAAAACCCAAAGTTACCCCTCCCAAGGTAACTAAAACTGTTTTAAAAAATGAATCTAAAATGAAGAAGGTTGAAATACCTAAAGTCACAGCTCCAAAGGTGACTAAAACAAAAACTGTTTTGAAAAATGAAACTAAAATGAAGAAGGTTGAAATACCTAAAGTCACAGCACCAAAAGTGACTAAAACAAATGTTAAATCAGCTGGAACTTGGAAACCGAAAACCAAGGCAGTTCCATCCCAACTTCCTGATGCTTCAAAAGGAATGTTTTTAAAGGAAATATCATTCACTGACTCCTCAGGAGTACCCAGAAAAACAATGGCCTGGGTAGTATTAGCTAACTAATCTCTCACTCTGTGCAGGATCGATCAAGGAGGATTATCACTAACGTTTTATTACTAATTTGTTTGTTGATAAGTGATTGTTCCAGGCACAGTTTCAGAGACGTATCTTCATGTCATGTCAAGTAATATATACAATGGAAGGTATGTCTCTTTGAGAGGTAAAATGTCAAAATCAGCATGAAAGGTACTGTTCTTAACTTGGTTGTTTGAATGATGAGGCAACAAAGGGTCTTTTGAGTCAAACCAAATTTCCTAAAATTTTCACTTGGTGATTGATTATGTGTTTGACTTCAAATGAAATAACGCGTGCATGTCATGAAACCCAATTTTCTAAAATTTTCAAAATCAATACTTTGAAAGTTAGCTTGGCCAGATGTCTTCAAAATTTTGTGTTTTGTTCTTTTAAGTGTGTTTGTGTGTTTTATCTTTATTGTTTAAAAAAAAAAAAAAAAAAAAAAGATTGATAAAATGATGTTCACAAAATTGTGACATTAAAAATCAAAAGCAAGGGGAAGAAATGTAAAGATGAAGAAAAAGTTGACCCCTCAAAAATAGTGTGCTTTTCAATTTTTAATTGTTTGTGTTTAATTGTTTGTGTCTTGTTTTTGAGAAGTTTAGGGGAAGTAAAATGAATGACCGGGTTGGAGATGGCTGACACGCGTAAGGCAGAAGTGAAAGCCAAGCTCCACGGTGATATGCTCGGTAGGCTCGACCTAAACTTATGACCTCCAATGAAAGTGCAGTGATCTTAAAAGATATATATGTTTAGTTTCCCATCCTAGGTTGCATGGTTTAAAAGACTGAGTCCCGACAAAAATGGGTTGAGAGTGGTAATTACCTAGTATTCACTCTCTCACACGCCATGTCTCTGCTGTCATGACTACACCACATAATAAAAAGAAAAGAAAAAGAAAAGAAAAAGAAATTAAAAAAAAATGAATGAAAAAGAAAAGAAAATGAAAAATAATCACTCAGTTGGTCTTTTTTGCGTGCTTAGCGGCCGACCTGATCACCAACTGATGGTTAATGAAAATAAGTGGTAGTCATAGCGGTGGTGCATGGTTCCTCAAGTTAGGGGTTTGTGAATCCTCAATAAACTCTGAGGTTGGGTAGGTTTTGCTGTGTACGCTTGGGTGTGGGGACAATTAAACATGACGGTAATAATGTACTATATTAAGCATGACGCATTCGGTTGGGATTAAACGGGTTTGAGTTTAAAGCGGACAAACATACCGGCAATCACCTGGACTGGTTAAGTAACTGAAGCTGAAAAGGGTTCCTCAGTCAGATTCATATGGTTTGATCCCTTGTAAACTTTCTCATGTTTGGTTTGGTAAGTAGTTGTTTGTTTTTATCTTTCGTGTGTGAGTCGTTAAGTTCTTTTTAGTGTGTTTTTGTCTTGGCCAGGTCGACTTGAGAAGTCAAAATATGTTTTTCATGGGTTTCAATGCATGACAATATGCCCCCGACAGATCTTGCCAAATTTTTAGGGGAAGGAGTATGGGATAATAAGTATTATCCGAAGGGAACTCGAGGATGATACTTATTATCTAATGGAAAAGACTTCCTCCGTCAGATCTTGACAAATTTTTAGGGGAAGGAGAGGGGATAATAAGTATTGTCCGAAGGGAACTCGAGGATGATACTTATTATCCGAAAAGACTTCCATAATACATAGTATCCGAAGGGAACTCGAGGATAATATGTATTATCTCAGGGGAAGTCCTTAGCTGAGGGGAAGTAATCAGCTAAGGGGAAGTCTTTAGAGGTCTTGGGTTCAGGGGAAGTTTTATAGAAAACCCGTAATCTATATTAGGGTTTTTGGTTAAAATTATGTTAATTTGATTCAACTGAACAGATGATAATTACCTTCTAACCCAAAGACCAGTCATCAAATGTCTGTTGGTGTATATTTTTTCAAATGTGTGTCAGACAGGTTGATGATAGAAAGATGCCGCTGCTGCTCAAAGTTAAAGAACCAGCCGGACAAGACTTCTATCTGAATAAGCATGTGTTCAGGGGAAGTTGTTGGTGTCTTTTCAAGTTTTTCAAAAGAGCTTCAAAGAAGATGTTCACATGTTTAGGGGAAGCTGAAGACTTCAAGTTTCGTTGAAGAAAATGATACAGAGAGCAGTCAGAGATCATGAAGTTTGAAGATCAACAATCAAATTCTTCAAAGTTAGGGGTTTTCAAAATTTCAACCCTCTAATTGTTTTGGAGATTCAAGACAGTTACCGAAGATTCAGCAAGAACCAGTGCTTTCAAAAGAAGCAAGTCAATGAGAGTCCTCCATTTCATTGCTTGTTCAATTCAAGAAGTTCGAGCTGATGCTGATCAAGAGGAAGTCCCATGTGCCCATCATGAAACCTATTGAAGATTTCTGCGGAAAGAATCTTTATCAACATCTATGCCAGCCACTCAAGAAGAAGAATTTCAAAGATCGAAGACATTTAATATCACAAGCCTAGGGGAAGATTGTAGAGGCTAGATTATGAGGCTTGTAATATTAAATAAGTTGGGCTGGGCTTAGAGGGTTTAATTAGATTAGTAGGCTAGTTTTATTATGTTTAGGCTAGCTTACTATTAGATTGGGCATGGGCTTGGGTTTATGATTGGGCTAGTTAGAGTTTATGATTGGCCCAAGGCCTTGTAAGAGGTGGTATAAATACCACCTCATGTTTATGATCAAGTAAGCTTTGAGTTTTGGTGTTCACGATTTCTTCATCCTTTGGAGTTTACGATCAGCCATTGAAGCTTCATAGTAGTTGGATTTCATTCAAGATTAAATCTTTCTCTCAGATTGAATCTCTTCTTCTACTATTTTTCTTGAATCAATCTCTCACGAGGATTCCGCACTCGTGTTAGATCATTATATCGTGTGTTTGGGAGATTTCCGGACCTACAGTACTAAAACAGAAACAGGCAGGTTAGTATCATTAACATTATTATTCATACCTTGGGTTTCAGGCTCCTTCTGATCATCATGAGTTCCTGATGATCCTGGAACATCCACAACATCATCCTTAGGAGCTGTTTCTGATACATTGTCTCTGACAATTTCCACAGATGGCCTCACTTCAGGAGCTGGAGCAATGATGTCTTTTTCTTCCAGATTGGGAAACATGTTTGAGTAGTCAAACCCTTTAAAGAAAGTCCCATAGTCAAAGATCCAGTCCGGTTTAATTCCTGCACCTGTTGGATTATCTTCCAACCAGTCAACATCAAATGTCTCGATTATCAATTTGGTGGTTTTGTTGTAGACCCGATAAGCACTATTTGCAGAATATCCCACAAAATAACATTCATCAGTCTTTGCTTCGAACTTCCCCACATCAGATTGAATTATTACTGTGCAAGGACACCCGAAAGTCTTGAAGTACCCCACCCTTGGCTTTTCTCCATAGATAATCTGATAAGGCGTCATCTCATGTCGCTTTTTCAACAGTACCCGATTCTGCACATAACAAGCAGTGTTGACTGCTTCGGCCCAGAAGAAAATTGGTAATCTTGCATCATACAACATAGTTCTGGCAGCTTCAATGAGAGTTCTGTTTCTTCTTTTAGCAACACCATTTTGTTGAGGCATGTATGGTGCACTGAATTGTCTTTCTATACCTTTTACTCCACAGAACATATTCAATTCAGCATTCTTAAATTCTGTTTTGTTGTCTGTTCTAATAGTCTTTACCCTTTTGCTCAACTGATTCTCTATAAGAGTGACGAACTGTTTCACAAGCGCTGGAGTTTCATGCTTGTTCGACAGAAAGAATACCCAAGTAAAATGAGAGAAATCATCCACTATAACCAGACAGTATGAGAACTTGCTAATGCTTTTAACTTGCATTGGGCCGAAGAGATCCATATGAAGTAGTTGCAATACCGATG
Organism: Deinandra increscens subsp. villosa; assembly: GCA_039602395.1. NCBI lineage: Eukaryota > Viridiplantae > Streptophyta > Magnoliopsida > Asterales > Asteraceae > Deinandra > Deinandra increscens. The sequence continues at coordinate 28,175 of JBCNJP010000225.1, read as the reverse complement.
AAACAGAATTGACGATCTTGGAATGATGCGGTAATATGTGCTGCTTCCGTTTAGCACATGCAACACACTTCTCAACTGACGAGAAATCTGTGATAGGTAGGTTCCTTACATGCTCTCCCTTTGCCAGCTTTGACAGATTCTTCATATTAGCATGTCCCAGACAACGATGCCACAACAATGCCAGATTTTCAGTTTGCTTTGAGATAAGGCAGGCTTCCTCTGAAGTTGGAGGATTACCTATGTTGAGAAGATAAGAATTTGCTCGTATTGGTGTACGCATTAGAATACACTCCTCAGGAATCTTCACACCAGGCTTGATAATAATACACTCCTTGCGATTGAATAATACAGAATAGTCTCTATCACAAATCTTTGATACACTCAGCAGACTATGTGACAGCTCCTCCACATAATGTACATCAGCAAATGATAAGTTACCATTCTTCACAACACCTTTCTTGCTGATTCTTCCACCTACTCCACCAGCAAAAGATACACCACCTCCATCGAAATCTTCTACCTCTTCCAAAAGCGATAAATCTCCGGTCATATGTCGGGAGCACTACAAAAAAAATGCCATTTAGTGGCACACAAAAAATGCCACTAAAAGCCAAAAAAGTGCCACTAAAAGCCTTTTTAGGAATCTGCGGCATAATAGAAAAGTGCCACTAAAAGTGGTGACACTATAGCCTTTTAGTGGCATTTTTCCAATGTGCCACACAAACTTTTAAGCTTTTAGTGGCACTTTTTTCTGCCACAATAAAGTAAAAGACTATTGTGGCAAATGTTTTGTGCCACTAAAAGGTTATCATAGTTATCTACCTTATTGGCACTTAATCTTTTATGCCATAATCTCTCTTACACACACACACACACACACATATATATATATATATATATATATATATATATATATATATATATATATATATATATACTAATTTTAATGACACATTGCACAAAAACCACATTATTTACATTATAAAATATAAAATAAAATATCATTAAAACAATTAAATTGTAAATGTAGATCCAAATGTTTACAAAAGTAATTTTAACATTCAAACATATGTAGCTTCAAAGCCTCTAGTTGTATCACCCTGTCATCATTAACCATATAATCAAGCATTAGTAAAAATTTAAAATCAACCTGTATTATATACACATTTACAAATTAAAATTCAATTCGTGCATACTAGTTTTCTTATTATGTATCATCATATTCTTTATATATCATACCTATTTAAACATGTCGTTGTTACTCATGCCTTGCTCTTCATATGCCTACACATAAATTGTTAAAAACTTGTATGAAAATTCTTCAAATCATTACTACCTGCAAATACATATATAACAACCTAATCACGTTGCTATATGATGTTCACTTCAAAATGCAAACGGGTCAAATGGGTAAGGTAATAGAACCAAGCCGTTGTGTTATTACAGAGTAGCTCAAAAGACAGCTAATAAAGGAGTGAAACAAATAAACAGTTAGAACTTACCTATTAACATTAGTTTTCGGAGTTTCCAATCAGAACATACAGTTTTTGGGTTAGTTTGTCGGTGAATATGAGCAGTATAAATAAGAAGATACAGTTTTGGGGCTTGTTTGTTCATGATGGTGTATTCCATGAAATGTGCTGATGGGTGGTGCAAGAAATCAAAGTTTCTAAGTAGTTTTTATTATATACTAGTTTAAATATTTAGAAGTCTTACCTTTTTAAAGACAGCATATAGTATCAATTGTCCAAACGACTTTCTTGCCCTATGAAATGGAGATATTTGCAACAACATAAACACATATATATTGCAACATACTTAAATAAGTAACAAGTTAAAAAGTAACTACCATTATCGTTATGACTTCTTGAAGATGTTAATAAAGAGTTGTTATTGGGCGAAGAACCAATACCAGGGGCCTAAAACATATAAATGTAACAAATGCAAATACATAAATACATAAAAGTAAAAAAAAATCAAATAATGGTTCATACATGAACTTACCTGTATGTTTAAATTGCTAAGAACCGGTGACAGATTAGCATTGGGGATATGATCTTGGATGATCATAACCAAATGACTTACAACTCCCTTTAGCTGCTCAATATTTTCTGAAGCTGCCAAAGATGCACCACTAGTTTTAGTTTTTGTGGCTGGCATTTTTCCAACTAATCAAATGTATCCACTTTTCTTTGGACCCTTTACTTTTGAGTAAGCATCCTTTGTAAAGTCATCTTGATTGCTAGGTGTGTTTGTAGAGGCATTTGCAACTTTTTCCAACGAGGCCTAAAAAGGTAAGCATAAAAAGATTAAACACGTCAATGATATATAGGAGCATTAAGATACATGGGAACATTGAGATATATTACCACAACATGAGAAGCTTCATAATCAACGATAGTTCCATCTTTACAGGTTCGAGTTGTTACATACATTTCTCCTCGTGTTGGATATACACCATTATTATTCACCGCCTATAATTTATGTTTGATTGTTTGTTAGTAAAGGAAATAAATAAAAAATACAATAATAAATGTCAAAAATAAGTAGAATAATACCATTTCATGGGCACGTCTTGCAAACGACTTTGTCCCACTAACATGAGGCTCCTTCATCTTCGAGCGGCTCAATCTTTTAGCATCACATGTAATCTATGATAAAGAGTAAAATAATACATGTTATATATATGTTTTATAAGGTATTTAAATGATTGATAACAAGTGGCAAAGGGGGATAGAGCGTGGAGGGTCGAGGAGCCACGACTTCAAGACGACCACATCGACTCCCTCATCACAAAACCGCCCAACTCAGAGGTCTTTTCTATTACACGTCTATTCCTGTCGTGTGTTCCTTTTAGCTAGCTAGTTTCATTTAATAAAACTTTTCATAGTTATTATTATTGTTATTATCAATCACTTCAAACCCATAAAAACAAATAACAAGAACAAGTGGTTTATTGGCGTGCGTTGTCACATTGATATTTATTAGTGTGTGTTGCGAGTAATTACGAGCGAGTGTCTATTTGATCGATTGTGTGTGATATCAATTGTTTATGAAATTTTTATATGAAACTTCTCAATTGTTCGTGATACCAATTCCATTTCTACATTAATACATTATTTACTTAACAAAATTATGCAAAAACTACATCAAGATTATGACATAAAAAATAATGACATGGAATGTGCACTAACCAAAATTTATTTCCTGTAATTTGTTTATCAGTAGCAATACATCAATTGGGTGTATAGTGTTAATTCAAAACCATTGATGCTCAAGTAAAATCCTAACTAATGTTTGTTCATTTTGTTTTTTGTAATTGTCAGTTTCAACTCATACATGAGTTATGCTTACATGTTTTATCTGCATCTCAAAGAACAGAGCTAATTAAGGCTACACTGGCCACGTTACATGCTTTTATTTTACGGATTCCTTTGGGCTAAACTTTTTAGTCCCTACTGGTGTGTATTTTCTTTTTCCTCTTAGGATAGATATGGAGACATTGATCTATGAAACCTAATTTCATGATTTTATACTAAAAAGTAAGAAGTAATATTACAGTTAAACTACAAGGAGCAAAATCCAAATCCATCAACCACAAAAAAACCTGGGCCACCAACGCATAAGTTTGTGCACTGGAATTATTATAGCCCTATTTTTTATAATTTATTTAAATCCACTTGATCTTTAGGTCATGCTTCATGCCAATCCACATCACAAAGCACGCAGAAGACTCCTAACTCTCCTTCAAAATATAGATAAGAACCCTCCCAACACCAGCCTGACCCACCTCTTTAGGAACAAGCACCCAAGTACACTAAGATGACCTCATTTTTTGTTCAATTCTTAAAACCCCTCTCTCCTTAAATCCCCCACCCCAAGTGCATACCGGATTAAATATGTTTTGAAAAAATGGAATTCATGGTGAAGCACTGGAATCAACTACCAAGCCTAACTACTACTTAGTACAGATCCTTCATTTTGTAGAAGCATATTAAGCATTATGATGCAATCAGCCTGTTTTTTTGTCCAAAATCAACTAATCAAACTCATCTCCCAAGTCAGAAATGTTACAGATCTTATATTTTATTTGATGTAAAAACATTTTCACATGTTTTTTAAATGGTTGTCCCACCATACAGCTTTATGAAGCTGTTATAATTATAGTTTGTGCTCTAATGTAGTCAATAGTCTAATACAGATCCGCAACAAACACTTATGGTTATCCTGTTTCAAATTAAGTTACAAAACTATAAAATGAGCTTAGTTAGTTTCTTGTGACGAACTTGTGATGGGTTGGACTCGTTTTAATATATGATTCCGTTTGTCTTCTGTGTGAGTTATAATCCTAAATTTAACAAAACTAATATTAGTTTCACTATACAGCTATAAATCGAGCACACTATTAAAAATATTATCGAATACTTTTTTCTAAATGTGCATAACCTTTTTAATCTAATGGTCAGTTTCATCATTTCATCAAACCCTGGGAGTTTTCTATTTCTTACTTACAAGAAATTCTTTAAAGATGTCCCTTTTAACAAACGTGAGGGATGAAAGGATATAGATTCCATACCCATTCACCCTTAATAATTTTAACAAATCTATATAAAGAAGGGTGTCGACTGATTCATAATTTCCAGCCCTAATCGGATGAATCATCGGATCGAGGCTGTCGACAACCCTATTCACATTTGAAGAAGAAGAAAAAGCCCTAGCCGTTTCATACCTTAAATCGCAAGAATTAACAGATGTTGGCTATCGATTTGAAGAAGAACAAACTAGGGTTTAAGAAAAGAGAAGAAGATTTGCTTACTTGAGATGAAGATCGGTTGTTCCAGAACTCGTTTCTTTGTGGAGGGATGTGAGCAAATCGCAGAATGTTATTCCATTCAGGGATTTCGAGATTTTTGTTTCCGTGCTCTCGTTTCCTTTTGGAGGGATTTTGAGAATTTAGATTAATAGTTTTGGCGGTATAGGATTTTATGTTGCCGCAAGCTTAAATTCTAAAAGGAGGAAGGCTTGATATCTGTTCAAATAAAATGGGGATTAGGGTGAAAAAAAGGTTATAATAGGTAAAATTTTATGCAATCAGAAAAGAATTGGCAATTTGTAGATATAAAAAGGCCTGGTTCATGTATGTATTTTAATCTTGAACTCGGTGTATTCTATTCTATCGGCTCGCTAGTTCTTTTAATATATTTTTAACTCTAAATAAATAAATAAATAAATTTAGTATTGTAAAAGCCACAAAAAAATATCTTAAGTTAACTTCTAAAACAAATATAGTGGCACATTGTAAAAGCTACAAAAGGATATCTTAGATAGTGTGGCACATTTAAAGTGACACTAAAACATATATTAGTGGCATAAAACCTAAATGCCACTAAAACTATACTAAAACGATACATTAGTGGCACAAAAGCTAAATGCCACTAAAAATTTGTGCCGCTAAATGGCATTTTTTTTTTGTAGTGGGCAACCACTATCAACGTACCAGAGATTGTTGACAGTTCTTCTTGGCTGTCCCTACATGGATCAAAGATCAGTTAGATTCAGGTACCCATGCCATAATATATCTGGGCACACCTTTGGAATCAGTGTAATTAACTAATTGAAGAGTCATTCCTGCTTTTGATTCAGGTACACTCAAGGTTTGAGTGTTGACTTTTGGTTTCCAAATGGGGTGTTTCTGTGGTTTCATTACATTGGTTGAGTTCCAAATGGTGGTGTGGAACTCAACCAATGTAATGAAACCACAGAAACACCCCATTTGGAAACCAAAAGTCAACACTCAAACCTTGAGTGTACCTGAATCAAAAGCAGGAATCACTCTTCAATTAGTTAATTACACTGATTCCAAAGGTGTGCCCAGATCTGTTATGGCCTGGGTACCTGAATCTAACTGATCTTTGATCCATGTAGGGACAGCCAAGAAGAACTGTCAACAATCTCTGGTACGTTGATAGTGGTTGCTTATCTAAATGTATAAAACCGAACCTGTGATTGCAACGAGAGTGTGCGAATCAACCCTAATCGCAATGAGAGTGATAGATTCGAGAGAGATTGTAGGGATTTCAATCGAACAGTGGAGAGGAATACATCGCCGATTCGAGAGTGAGAGAGCGGGTGTGAGATTTTGAACGTGTGAATGAAGAAAACGACCAAGTCCCCTTTATATACTATTAGGTTTAGTGGACTTGTAAATATCCTGTATTTAAACAAGTTCGCTAATATGTGCTCCAAGTTCGCTAAGTATAAGCGAACTGAAACAAGTACGCTAAAGGGAAATTAGTTAAAAACAAGTTCGCTAAGGCCTCAAGTGAAGTACGCTAAGCCTAAAAAAGTTTGCTAACCCAGGAAGTTCGCTAAGGCTTCAAGAGAAGTACGCTAAGCCTAAAGAAGTTCGCTAACCCAGGAAGTTCGATAAGGCTAAATCAAGTACGCTAAGGCCAAATTTGAACTTGAGACACCAAAAATTTTCTAAGTATAAAGAAGTCCGCTAAGGCATAAACAAGTTCGCTAAGAACAGTTTAGCCTCTGTAGACTTTAAAATGTAAGTGGAGAAGTTCGCTAAGGCAAAATCCTTCTTAGCGGACTTCTCAAACACTTAAGCAAAACAACAAACCACAGGAGAAGTTCGCTAAGCACAAGCTCAACTTAGCGGACTTCTCACCATATAAAAGACCCAAAAGCAAACAAGTTCGCTAAGAACAATTTGTTCTTAGCAGACTTCTTACAAGAAAAAAAAACATAACAATTACGAGTCATTCAAACAAGTTCGCTAAGGACAAACTTATTGAGCATACTTAGCGGACTTGCCTTAGACAGAAGTTCGCTATAGCAAAAAAACAAGTCCGCTAAGAGCAGAATTGTAATAAAAGGTAAGAAATTTTCTAAGTCCAAACATTTACCAAACTTTAATAAATTTGTAATTAATCTACAAAACTTAAAACAGAAATGCATGCCTGCAACCAGTAACCTATCAGGAAGATGAATTTTATTTTAATAAGTCAAGTTCTTGTTAATTTCAACAAATTTGACAATAACACATCAAGTACCTAAATTTGACTTTAATTGGTCAAAATTCCACCCGAACTCAAAATTTCCATTTTTATCCGAATTGGGTCAATTTTCCACCCAAACTCAAGAACCCTTTTTCTTTCAAGTCGGTTCATTTTAAGCCATTACCAAGATTAATTTTAGTACAAGTTGGTAAATTTTTTCAAACTTGGAAATTCAAGCAAATTGGCTTTGAGAATTCACCTATTTTTGTACGGTCGTGGTCAGACATGTTTAGAATCATACCGATCAATTACATGATCAATAACACTTACAATTCAAATCACCTTTCGGATCTGATTCCCTAAATCAGATTGTCGGTATTGTTTATCCACTTAAGCTCAAACAAGGTAATTTTTAACTTGTCTCATGTGATGTATTTATCATGTTTTCTGTCCAGTTCAGAGAAATATAATTTATGGAGTCGTTATTTGGTTGGAAGTTAACAGTATTCTACCAATCATCAAATAGATTTTCAGATTCAATCACACATTTAAAAGTAATCTTTCCCCCTTTTCTTTAGTGTTAAGTGACTTATTTCATGAATATAGTCATGAAATCATGATAACCCTTCTTTCATGACTACAGATGAATGAATTTTGATAGGGTGAGAGCGTCAAGGTCAGAGTTTCCTCAGCAGATGACTTCTCACTTTATTTTATGGAATGATGGAGTGTAAGAACACAAGGTCATTGATTTCTCACAGCAGATGTGTCTCAGCTTTATTTATGGATGAGACTCAAGGTCAGAGTTCCCTCAGCAGATGAGTCTCATGTATTGGTTTTGAAATAAGTCAACTTAATACTGAAGAAACAAAGGATGTGTGATTAGAGTTTTCTTACTAGTACTAATGAGAAGGGAAATTTTAAAGAATATGCCACTGTGTAAACTTCCAAGGTCCACATTTCTCAATGAAATTAATGTGTTTTCACAGAGACTTGTTTACTTCTCAGTATGTTGAGCCTACCAACACATCAAATGATAGAGTTACCGGTCGATTGGATCATATCCTTTGGTTAGATCACAAGATCAGAATCATATCATGTTCCTTACATATTGACCGACCACAGACCAAAGGTTTTAGCTTTTTCAATATTTTTGGTATTTTTCTGCTATTTTTACTGCACATGTGTATAGACAATTACTAAACAATTACGGAATTGACACTATTTTTGGTTTTATCTTCCACAGATGCAGGCACGGCAGACAGACTCAAAAACAAGCTAGTTGAATGAAAAGAAATTCCTTAGGTCATAAATCATTTTGACTCAAGACACAAACATACTGAAATATTTTTCTCAGCCAAAACAAGTCAAACAACATAGGAACAGACTCAAGTGAGTCAAAAGAGTAACAAAAGCAATAACATAAGATAAAATAAGCAAGTCGTCAATAATTAGATAAAATGCAAAACAAGCAAGAAGCGTAAAATCTTTTTGGTGATTTTAGTAAGAGGAATGCAAGACTTAGTATATATACACAGAAAATTCACAAAAGAAAGCAACCTAGAGAGCAAGACACTAACGTATCAGAGAGCAAGAAGTTCTAGTCCTAGTCAAAGTTGATCATACCTATAGAGGTAAGCAGAAAGTTGAACCTAGACATATCAAATGACTTAGTGAAAAGGTCAGCTAACTGATTTTCTGAATCAATCTGAACTAAGGTGACAACTTTCTTCTCAGCACAATCCCTAACGAAATGGTGTCTAATCTCTATATGCTTAGTCTTAGAATGCTGAATTGGATTTTTAACTATAGACACAGTAGCAGAATTATCAATATGTATAGGAGTAATCATGAAATTCAAACCGTAGTCCAGTAATTGATTCTGGATCCAGAGAACTTGAGAGCAGCATGATGCAGCAGCGATGTACTCCGCCTCAACAGTTGAATTGGACACCGTAGTCTGCTTCTTGCAGGTTTCCCAAAAACTGAGCTCCACCTGTTGTAGACTTCCGATCGAGTTGACAACCAGCATAGTCACTATCCAAGTAGGCTCTAAGATCGAAGGCCAAATCTTTTGGATACCATAGCCCTCGGTTGGGATTCGACTTCAAGTATCACAAAATTATCTTAACCCCAGTCAAATGTAATTCCTTTGGTTTGCTTTGAAATCTTAAACAAAGGCAGACTCCAAACATGATATCGGGACGACTTGCCGTGAAATACATCAATGACCCGATCATCGAACGGTATAAGTGCTCATCCACCGAGACTCCTTAAGGATCCGTATTCAGTCTGTGACGAGTTTCCACTGGTGTAGAAAATCCCTTAGAGTCGTGAAACCCGAACTTCTTCAGTATTTCTTTAACATATTTCCCTTGGCTGATCAGTATACCGTCTGGTGACTGTTTCACTTGAATTCCCAGGAAACATGTTAATTCACCCATGGCACTCATCTCAAACTTTTTCTTCATCAAGTCCTCGAATGCATGACACAAATTCACGTTCGTTGACCCAAAAATGATATCATCAACGTATACTTGAACCAAAAGCATATTCTTCCCGACGTGTCGAATGAAGAGAGTCTAATCAATAACACCCCTTTTATACCCATTTTCCAGCAGATATGTAGACCATGTCTCGTACCACTTCCTCGGGGCTTAGTGCAGACCATAAAGGGCCCTGTCAAGTTTGTAACATTTGTTTGGAAATGACTTGTTCACAAACCCGGGAGGTTGTTGTACGTACACATCCTCATCCAGCTCGCCATAAAGAAATGCAGTTTTAACATCAAGTTGGTAAATCGTGATGTCCATAGACGCAACATAAGCTAAGAAAATCCGAATGGCTTCTAGATGAGCGACAGGTGCATAGACTTCGTCATAATCAGTGCCGTCTTCTTGCATGTACCCTTTCACTACTAATCGAGCTTTGTTTCTGATGATTATTCCACGGTCGTCTCGTTTGTTCTTGAAAATCCACTTGACCGATATGGGCTCAACACCCTTTGGAGGTTCCACAAGATGCCAAACATTGAGCAATTTGAACTGAAGTAACTCTGCTTGCATGGATTCAATCCAATTGTCATCTTTAAGAGAAGCAGCAACTGAAGTTGGTTCTTCTTGAGATATGAAGCATGAAAATAGACACGAGTTAACATGTTCTATTTGACTTCGGGTGATCCTTTTGTCTACGGGGCCTATAATCTGGCTTGTTGGATGAATTTTATGAACCCTTGATTCTTCAACAACGGTGTCTTCGATGGTAGATTCAAGGTTCCCAATTTGCAGATCATTTCCCGGGACCTCACCGGTGTTAATTTCAGCTTCAACTTCTGAGTCAGACCCATGATCTTCAGGAGCAGTTTCAGTATTGGTTTCCCCCTGAACTGCTGCAGGTGCTGGTTCTGTTTCTTCAATAACTAGATCTGGCACTGGAATTACTGTATAAGCACAGTGCAAGGACATCCGGACGGTTTAAGTCTTGTTAAAACAGGTTTTTGTTTAGAAAACAGTTCGAATGGCGTCTTGTTAGCATGCTTGACCAAGAGCGTTCTGTTCAGAACGTAGCATGCAGTATTCACTGCTTCTGCCCAAAAAGAGAGTTTAAGGTTAGAATCCGCAAACATGGTTCTGGCAGACTCAATGATGGTTCTATTCTTCCGTTCTGCTACACCATTTTGCTATGGCGTGTACGGTGAACTGAACTGTCATGTGATGCCATTCAAGTTACAAAGGCGTCAAAAGTTTGATTCTTGAACTCCGTCCCATTATTTGATCTGATTATTCTGACCCGCTCTCTGATGGCGTTTTCAATTCGAGTAACGAAATTCTTTAGTATCTCAGCTGTCTCAGATTTTTCTCTCAGGAAGAACACCCACGAGTATCTGGAGTAGTCGTCAGTGATAACGAGGCAATAAGACTTTCCCCCTAAGCTCGTGATGTTCACTAGCCCGAAAAGATCAATATGGAGTTGCTGAAGAATTGGCGTTGTTCTACCAGGTGGCTTCAGCTTGTGAGACGTCTTGTGCTGTTTGCCTTTGGAACACGCAACACAGTTATCGACATGGACAAATTCTTTCTCCGGTAGCCCAATAACGTGTTTTCCTCTTACGAGTCGATTCATGTTCCTAAAGTTGACGTGACCCATTCGCCAGTGCCATATGCTTGAGTCTTCTCCCGATGCCTTTACTAGAAAACAAGCGATTGAATTTGCTGGCTTTGCTTCCGCCATATCCAAAGCGTACAAGTTTCCTCTTTGATGTGCTCGAAACAAGATTTGATCTTCAGGTATCTTGAGACCAGGCTTCAGAATTAGACACTCGCGATCATTGAACACCATTGGCATTTGGTTATCGCAGATTTGCGACACACTGAGTAGGTTGAACTTCAGATTCGATACCAGGTTAACCTTGTCAAATGAAATTTCTCTGTTTGTTAAGAGACCGTTTCCTATTATTCTTCCGCCATACACATCTCCCCTAACGGCAATAGAACTACCGTTAGATATTGTTTTGACATTATACAGCAAGTCCTTGTTCCCTGTCATGTGCCTGGAGCACCCGCTGTCCATGTACCATGTATTTACAGCTTTCCGGGTACGTCCCTGCACAAGTAAAGAAATTGATTAGTTTAAGGAGGGACCCCGGTCATTTTGACCTTGGGTCTTCTTGATAACCGGTTTCTTCACAGTTGATGAAGATGGTGCGGATGAATACGATGGAGCTGATGGAATAACTAAAGGTGGAATGAAGGTAGTTGCAGGCCCTGGAGCTATCATTGGCCTTTGAGATGGATATGGCCTTGGTTTAAAGCCGGGTATTTGCCTTGGGTTCCATGACCTGATTGGAGTCAGAATCGGTGCTTTCATCCTTGGTGGTTGTCTGATGTGAGGATGACTTGAATACAAGCTTCCCCCTAAGCCTTGTGGTAGATACGAGGCTTGACTTGGAATGTACGGTTGGTTAGGATAAGACTGTTGGAACATAGAATCATCCCGCAATTCTATGAAGTCTTCACTGCAATTACCGTAGTTTCTCGAGTGGAGGTGTGTATTCTGACCAGCAGTTGCTTGTTGCTCATAATAGTGTATAGGTGGCATTGGTGCGTTGCCATAGGTGTTGTACCCTTGGTTGTAGATACACCCCCTTGCATCGTGATGAGGATTGCCACAGATAGCACAACCATTTTGCACAGTTAGTGCATTTGGAACGACAAAAGCAACATTTTCATTAACAGGAACCACAAATGTGGGTTCAACAGATGAAGCAACAGGAGTCTTCTCATCATCAGTAATAACCTTCTTTTTCCTTCTTCTTGTTCTCTTCTTCTTTTCAACAACAACAGCTTCAGCACATTCTGTCATTGGAACAGAAGGCTCTACCACGATCAATGCAGACTCATCAGTTTTTGAAGAGGTTGCTTTAGTTACTTTTGGAACACTCTTCATTTTTGGTTTGACAATCTTTACCAGTTAAACTTTAGAGTCAACAACTCCAGTGGGAACAGAACTTTCAACAACAGCCTTTGATTTGCTTGAATGAGGAGATTACCCATCATGTGGTGTTGATGTAGAGTGAATTCCAGTTGAGGCACTTGGAATAGTCTTCACTTTACCATCGGTGATCACAAGACCAGCTTGTGTGTGCATGACAGTCTTACCATGTTTGAGTGCCATTTCAGCAAATGCACGATTGAACTCATCCTCATTCACATCAGACTGATCAGTGAATCCCTTGTTGGAATTCTGCTTAGGCTTTCGCCTTCGTGTGGTCTTAGCTCGTTTTGGAGCAACAGTGGTTTTGAAAATCTCGTAGTTGTCATAAAACAAAAACGATTGACCATCCACGGCAGATGTTTTCAACAAATCAAGGAATTCATGTTTAGCTGCCTCTTTGGTTAGAGTCTCAGAAAGACTAGTATCAACACATTTTAAAACATCAGAATTGACTTCATCAAAGTGAAGTGCGATATCGGTTGGTGGGAGATCAGATCCACTCGTGTGGGTAGAGAGCTGATCTTCCATCTTTTGGATTTCGGAAGCACTTGGAACCAACTCAGGATTAATGAATTTTAAGTGACTCTTTGAGTTAATCTTGGTTAACTCGGGAACTCTATAATAGTTATGGTTAAGCGGATGCTCTGCCGCACTATCATCATTTTCCCTTGTCAAGCCAAGTCCAGTTTTAAGTCTAGCAAAAATATCACGAGCAACGGCATTGCCAAGAGTTGCCGGATTGAGTTTTAACAAATCAATGGTTTCTCGAGCCTGAGCATACTCGTCCTCAGAGAAGTTAGTTTTTCCAAAAGATCAGTTATTTGAATTGTTAGAGTTGTTTCCGTATGCTTCATGACCTCAATGTCATCTTGTAAGGACTTGATTTTAATCAAAAAGTCCCTCTCATTTTCTTTTAACTTCTCAACTTGACTCTCATTCTCTTTCGCCTTACTGACCAACTCAATGTTGTAAGCGCGATAGCGAGCTACAACCTCAATACATTTATCAGAACATAAAGCAAGTTTTACCTCATCAGGGATGGTTTCACGTTGAAGTTCTACAAGCCTCTTACTTGCCTCAGATTCAACTTCAGATGGGCTCACCTCAGTAATAGTTCCAGTGTCTTAAGCATTGTCTTCAGTCAGATCATCAATTCCAGCAATTAAACAGAAGTTAGTTGGAAAGAGAGGGTCAATTGTGTTAGACACGTCTATCTCTCCATCATTTGCCTTCACTACAAGAGCATAGTTGGTCTGGCTAGAAGACGGATTCTGAGACGAGGAGGTCAAGTTGTAGTTTGAGTCTTCAAGTGATACCAAAACTTTATTGCTATCATCCGATCTTTGTAGTTACTAAGAAGATGACGATACTCGTTGAGAGACATTTGAGCTGGTGCCTTGTGGCTTCTGGTATGACGAGCTGCCTTGTTTTTGATAAGATTGGGTAACACCACCACCCTGCTTTTGATGAGTTTGGTTACTTTCACCAGAATTAGATTGCCCGTTCCAAGTCCTCGGCTTAGGACATTCACGTGCAAAGTGCCCCATTTCTTGACAGTTGTAACATTGCACTTTTGACTTGTCAAGATGTTGGTGTTTGAGGGAGCTTGAAAAAGCTTTCTTCCAGTCTTCTTGAAGAACTTTCGAGTTCGGGCAGGTATCATACCCATTTGCCATTTGATATCGATCTCTTCGAGATCATCAGCAGAAACTTGGTCAAGGTCTTCTTGACAGACGGTCATGGACTCAAGACTTCTGGACATCTGAGAATTCATACAAGCTATAAAAGCATTGCATAAGTCGGAATCCATGCTTGTGTTCGGTTGGGATGCAGGAGATGATTGCTGAACGGAGTAACTAGTTAGATATTGTTGCACAAAAGTCACATTTGGAGTCTGACCGGTGACGGGAGCAATGACAGCTTCAGTTGGAGGAGCAGCTGGAAGAGAAGTAGTGGCAGGTGGGCTTTGACTTGTAGGAACAGAGAATTGGAACTCATCATCTAGGTCGGGAGAAATGAAAGCAGCATTGGGAGCAGTTGAAGAACTCCTAACAGTCACAGCACCCATGAGAGACTTTTCGTTGCGCTTAACGGCTCGAACTTCATACTCACGAACCTTGTCGATCATATCCATATAGTCGGCAGTAGAAAGATCATTACTGTCGAGCAAGTAAGTCACATATGAAGCGAACTCTTGAGGAAAGGAGTGAAGGACCTTCTTGATGATGGCACTATTTTCAGGTCGGATGTTCTTTGTTGTCATCTCAGTGATAATGCTGCAGAATTGATTGACATGAGTTTCAAATGATTTGCCTTGCTTATGAGAGAACGTGTTGAATGCCAACTTGATCTTATCCAATCTTCTTTCCTTAGTAGTCGGGTTGCCTTCATATTTCTTTTCCAAGCCTTCCCAGATTTCATGAGCCGATGTGGCAGCACGAAATTGGTATTGCAACTCATCATTGATAGCCATCTTAATGCACCCAAGTGCACGCATGCCAATTTTCAATTGAACCTTTTCAGCAGCATCTAACTTCAACGAATTCCAAGTAAGATAGGAATTTCGCCTTCCAATCATCGAAGTCACTTGCCCCCATGAGTTTATGAGGCCTATTGTTGCCTTGAGTAGCAGGCGTGAAGTGATCCGACATGTTGAAATGGTCAACACTTGTCAATTTCGAAACAAAGTTAGCAAACGGGTCAAACGAGTAGCGATCGGTTCACTTGCTTGCAACGAAGTAAATTGCTTGAAAATACCCAAATCCTACAAGACCAACAATAATAAACATCATTAGTCATTAGAAAGCAAGATTTCAGCAAAAAAAATTTGAAAAGTAAAATTTTCAGACTTAGCCAAAATTTGAACAGCTTGTTCTTGAGCAAATTCAAACTCAAAAATCAATGTTGACAAAATCAATGTTTAAGATCATCAATAGTTTCGAAATTCATGTAGGAATACTTTACTCAACTGACAAAAACTCCAAAAATCACTCTAGATGACCTAAATCGATGGAATAGTAACATTATGTGAAGAACACCAAAAATCACAACTTTTAGCCTCTAAAATCTTCAATACTTGATGTTTTTGAGAGAAATCAGTGCCAATAGGTTCGGTTTTAATAGTGTTAAACTCGCCATTCATCAATTTTAACATAGATTCAACAGAAAAACGAATTTGATGTTTTTTTCAAGTACAGACTATGTAAATACGCGAACTATTCATGGCCAAATCACAAAAATCTGACTATATAGCTTGAGCTTTGCAGACATCTGATTATTGCATTGAGTTCCTTGAGTTATTTCTACCAAGAATCAGCGCAAACAACAAGCAAATCCATCAAAAATCGACAACTCATATGAGATTTTCTTCATTTTGAGAAAACCTTAAAAAATGAAGAACAAGGCTCTGATACCAATTGTCAGGACCAGATTTGAGCTCCTTGTTCTCATATGATTCATCACACAAATGCGGAAATCATGTGTGATGGTCGATCCTGGATGAATCTGCATCAATGCTCACCCATTGATGATTTTTGAAGCTCAAGAACACACACTAACACCAAGAACACACACAAAAGCTCTCTGTAGAAAATACACCTTGAAGCATACCCAATAGGGTTTTCCAATTGTTATTTATACTACCTGATAGCTTGGGACAAAAAGAATGTTTGACACAATACAATCATTACCTAGTATTCAGCAAAATATTCCATCAGGACATCAAGTTCGCTAAGAGTTAAATCAAGTTCGCTAGCACTTATTAAGTTCGCTAACAAGTACGCTAGGTAACAACACGTCCGCTAACAAGTACGCTAAGCATTATCAAGTTCGCTAACAAGTACGCTAAGCAATAACAAGTCCGCTAACATGAACAAGTACGCTAACAAGTTCGTTAAGAGCAAGACAAGTACGCTAGGAACAAGATCAAGACTGCTAAGTAAACAAGTTCGCTAGGAATAAACAAGTCCGCTAAGAAAAGAAATCAAACAATTACGCTAAGAGTAAAACAAGTCCGCTAGGTACATAAGTCACAAGGCCGATAAGAAGCATAACAAGTACGCTAACACATAAACAAAGTTTACCAAGTACATATCCAAAGTCAATTACAAAACAAGGTATCAATCAAGGTAAGACAACAAAAGGTTTGTGTTTCTAACAAATAGGTTCTAACAAGGTCTACATGTGACGTGTAGACCGCTTTAGTGAACTCACCAGCCTTGGCTGACACTTGATTGTTGAATGCTTTTCAGGTCGCTAGGTGGATCACGGACGACACGGGCGGCGGCAGTACACTTTACCATTTTCAATTGGAATTCATGTATTTCAAACATTAAACTCATCATTTTGAAAACCCTAACCATAAACCTTAATTATGCTTCCACTAAACTGTTAAATTTGCTTTTGGATTGTAACTTAAGTTTTATGTCAATTTAAAAACTCTGTTATGGTTTGGTTGTAACTGAAGTCTGGGATCCTGGTCTGGATCATACCCCCATGTGGTTATACTCTGTTAGTGGAAATTGGGAGTGTGATAGTTATAAACCTTGAGAATCCGCCCAGCAGCTTACAATGACAAGATTATTAGCCACCCCTGCGATGGACTGGTCCGACCATCTTGGGCATACTGGGGGACAACGTGCACTCTTGGCGAGGGTCGTGCGCTACTGGCTATTACCCAAACTTAGGAGAGGAGTCAGCCTCTCAAACCTTAGAAGGTATGCAGGATACCTTAAACGTCGGAGAGGTGGCGAACCTCTAACTGGGGATATACCCAAAATACTTAGGATTCTCGAAATCTGCAAAACACTCAACACTTGTGAGGGGTGGGTGTAAGATTAGCTAACACCACTCCCATGCTTAAGTTAGTGTCATGTGATAAAATTGATAAGGATGGTATGAAATCAGATTAGTATACATACCTTGTAGTATTTTGGCAGTGAGGATCCTTGGGATTCCAAGAGGATTCCAATGGGATTCTTACTTAAAATAAGCTTTGAGGTGTATGGCATTCCAGGATCTTGGTAGGGGTTCTCCTTCCATGTTTACCAAGCGGTATGCCCCTTTTCCTTCTTCGGAGTCTATCAAATATGGGCCTTCCCACTTGGGTGCCAACTTTCCATCGGCCGGATTGGTTGTATTCTGAAACGCCTTTCTCAACACTAAGTCCCCTACTTGAAATCTTCTCAACCTGGTATTCCTGTTATAAGACTTTTCCACCCTATGTTGATATGATGCCATCCAGATTCTGGCCATATCTCTGAGCTCCTCAATTGTTTCAAGGTCCTGAAGCAAGGTCTGGCCGTTGGTTTCTGGATCCTGGCAGCTGATCCTGGTTGTAGGTAATACCATTTCTGTGGCTATCACGGCCTCGGCTCCAAACACTAATGAGATTGGAGTTTGACCGGTTGCATTCTTGGATGCTGTCCTATCTGCCCAAAGAACAAAAGGCAGCTCCTTAGCCTATTTTCCTTTTTTGGAGCCCAACTTCTTCTTAAGGTTGTTGATGATGACCTTATTGCTGGATTCTGCCTGCCCATTAGCCTAAGGATGGACAGGTGTTGTTGTAATCATTTTTATGCCCCATCTTGCAAAAAAATTTGTTGTTATTTTTCCGATAAACTGGGAGCCGTTGTCACATATGATCTCTGCCGGAATCCCAAATCTGGTAATGATGTTTCTCTTGATGAAGGATATCACCTCTTTCTCTCTTACTTGGACATATGCTTTTGCTTCAATCCACTTAGAGAAATAGTCTGTCATTGCCAGCATGAATACTTTTCCTCCAGGAGCCTTGGGCAGCTTGCCTACAATATCCATCCCTCACTTCATGAACGACCATGGGGATACTATAGGATGCAGATGCTCGGCTGGTTGGTGCAGAATGTTGCCGTGCCTTTTGCAGGCATCACATTTTTTTGAGAAGCTCATGGCATCCTTCTTCATTGAAGGCCAATTGTAGCCAAATCTGAGAATCTTGGAGAAGAGTGCTCTGCCCCTAGTGTGATTTCCACAATCTCCACCATGGATGTCTTCAAGCACTTCAAGTGCTTTTGGTTTCTCTAAGCACCTCAAGTAGACACTTGCAAGAGATTTTCTATATAATATGTTATTGATGCATAGCATCTTGGTTATGATTTTTGATGAATAAATGTCCCATTTTCATTATATTTTGGTTATGATTTAGTTGGCTTCGATGCTTAATTGATATATATGTGAATTTTAGGTGTTGGCTGGGGTCGTGTAGTCATTTTGGATGGAAACGAGGCACTTTGGAGTTGGATCGGCATCCGGAGGTGAAGATAGAAGAAAAGAGAGATTTTTGTGATTCTGATGGACATGCGGGCCATCTGCCTGTTTCTTATGTTCTTCAGATGGGCCGCATGGTCTGGTCAAAGCTGGAGTCAACAAGGTCATGCAGGTAGCATGCCTGCTACACAGACTCCCAGATGGCCCGCATGCAGGTAGGGCGAGATTTTTTAGGAGCTCCTTATGCGGGCCACTTGTACCATTTATTCACACCCAGATGGCCCGCATCGATGGCCAGATATGAAAAAAACCCTTGAAAACCCCTATAAAAATATTTGAGGCCGTCTTTCTCCACACACACTTTCCCATTTCGACTAGGTTACATATTTTGAGGGTTCTGGGATTAATTTTGAAGAGATCAAGGCCAAAGGAGCAAGGATTCTGGAAAGAAAAGCTTGGAAAAGTGAAGATTTCGGTTTGGGTTTCATCATTCTTCCTTGATTTCTTCCTAGATCTTGTTTGTTTTGGCATGTTTACATCAGATCTGAGTTGCTTCATGTTTATATTCATGATGTTAGGATAGATTTCCTTTTATCACTTGGATTTGATGATTTTAAGCATGTTTTGACTTTTCGGTTTGACTTTTCGTTATGACTTGATGAAATTGCCTATTAATTCTGAATTGGATGCTTTGAATGATCATATATGCATTGTTAGCTTCTATTTGAATCATATGATGTGGGTAATTTGATGTGGATTGAAGAACTTCAACCAAATTGTTAAATTCCTCATTGTTAATCTTGGACTTTTATAGTTTTAGGTTAATACATGATCCGATGACCATCTACATGATTGTATGATTCAGATTTGGGGCTGATCTTGTATGTATTTGTGTTAAAATTGAGTTGACCGCATCGTTTTGCACATTAGGTGGTTGCTAGATATTGATTGGTTGGTTAAAACACTTATGACCGTAAGGTTTTGACTTTTCACTTCGTGTTTAGCATTGCCTAAGTTCTTAGGGTCTTGATTCAGATTTATTCACGTTATAGGGCCTACTTAGGAAGACCTTCCTTGTGTGATCCATGTTTCGTGTGTGTTTGGTTAGCTTTGACCGAAGCAACTAGGTAATTAGGCAGTTTCATTCAGTTTTCTACCTGGACTTTTATTTGGGATTACCTTGGTAACTAGGATGTGTCTATAGTCTAGGTTGCCTTGGTAGTTATCATTTGCAGGGTAGTTGTCATATTGATTAGTCAGATTGGAGGTCAAAGTCATGCTTAGAGGATTCTTATCCGATTGGTATCCGTTTCATTACTGATTTTCATTCTTAGATACGGTTGCTTTGTTCCTTAGTTGTTTCTAGTTACTTGCTTATCTGTTTCTTTGTTTTTCTCAAAACCAAATTATTTTAGGTTAAATATTAGCAAAGTTCGTATATCGAGAGCCTGCATTGCATCCTTGGATTTGACATCCGAGTATTTACCGATACTATTCTGCATACGATGGGTACATTGCCTTGCGTGTGTGTTTAGTCACTCGGGATTTTCCCTTTTTGACTTGACCGATTTTTTATAGACACTTCAGCACACGTCAAGTTTTTGGCGCCGTTGCCGGGGACGTGCAGATTTCGAGAAAGTTTGGAACTAGTAGTTTAGCCATTTACTTGCTTTCATTACTTGTTTATTTGCATGTTTCTAGTATGTTTGCTTATTTCTGTGTTTACCTACGTGTTAGTTAGTTTATTAGCTTAGTCTAGTTTCTTTATGTTCTGTTTTTGTTTTCTGTTTCGTTTTTCGTCTGTTTATGCGCATTCGTCGTCGGAGGAGTCACTTTTCACCGTTGTCCGAGCCTGAGAGGGTTTTTCACAGACTTCGACGTTTAGATGCATTACCAGTTCCAGTTCCGATGACACTTCCGCCAAGACGCACGCTCGTCGACTACGCTCGTCCTGACATCACGGGGGCGTAGCCTAGTGTCATACGCCCACCCGTGGAAGCTAACAACTTCTAGATCCATCCTTAGACCAATTCCATGATCTTAAATTCTATTCAGTTCGATGGATTTCCAAACGATGACCCGATGGCTCATATTTCAAATTTCCTTGAGGTTTGCGACACGTTCAAACTCAATGGAGTCACATCGGAGGCCGATAAGTTGAGACTCTTCCCATTTTCCCTTCGCGGCGCAGCGAATGCATGGCTTCAGTCCCTCCCTCCTGGTTCTATTACTACTTGGGATTCTTTGACTCGGAAATTCGTTTCCAAGTACTTTCTCCATCCAAAGCCGCAATGTTCCGAAACAAGAATTAATCGTTTGTGCAAGAGGACACCGAGAGTTTGTATGAGGCATGGGAGAGATTTAAGGAGTTGTTGAGGAAATGTCCATCTCATGGCATCGAGTTGCATCAGCAGGTGCAGATTTTCTATGGCGGTCTGAACGCCCTCACGCGACCTACTATTGATAGTTCCGCCGGTGGATCTCTGAGCAGCAAAACGCCAGAGGAGGCGTGTGATTTACCTTACACTGAATGGCTACCAGTAGTCTACCACGCGTACGAGTAGACAGCCCTAGACGAGTGGGGTTCATCAGGTAGATCCCATTACAGCTCTCTCAGCGCAGGTCGATGCGCTCTTGTAGATGATGAAAGAGATGCAGACGAGTCAGAAACAGATGAACCATCCACATGAGACTCAGCAGCATGTGAAATTTTGTCACTTGTGAGCTGGTCCTCATGATATTACGAGTTGTCCCATTGTTGGTAGCACCGAGCTACAAGAGCAGGTCGATTACATGGCTAGCCAGGCACGCCCACCGCCCAACCAGTATAACTATAATCAGGCTTGGAGACCAAACCAGAATTCGGGGTGGAGGCAGGAGCCGAGCAGTTCGAACCCACCGGGGTTTCAGCCACGACCGCCATAGAGACAATAGGGTTTCTACAACCCTAACCATGAGAGCATTAGACAGATCCGGATTCAGTCTGAGGATACGAGTATGAAGAATCTTACTGACATGATGGCTCAGATGATGCAGCAGAATGAGAAATCAACCTTGGATATTCAGAAAGTTGCTCAACAGAATGAATTGCGTTTTTCTAAAAACGAGCAGGATATCTCCACCTTTGTGAAAGAAATGGGAAACATGGGCACTCATATGCAGAATCTTGAGAGACAGATGGGCCAGCTTGCCAAATTTATGTCAGAGCGCCAGCATGTAAGCTTGTCAGGTAATACCGAGACAAATCCGCGCCAAACAGCAAAGGCGATTACCACTCGGAGTAGCAAGACCACTCAGGATCCAGTACCGTTAGCCACTGCTGAGCCGGTTACTGAGGAGAGAGATGTTAAGGTTGAGACTGAGGTTCCTGGGCAGGTGCACCTTACTAGGCTACGCCCAGCAAGTACAGCACGCCCCAAGGAGCCTGCGAGAGTCTACACACCTCCTGTTCCATATCCCGCGCATTTGAGATAGGATAGAGCCGAGGAGAATTACAACAAAATTTCTTGCTCTGTTTAAACAACTTCACATAAATCTTCCGTTTGTCGAGGCATTAGCACAAATGCCTAAGTATGCCAGGTTTCTTAAGGATTTATTGAGTAACAAAAAGAAACTTGAGGAGTTGTCGACCGTTACACTGAATGAGGAGTGTTCAGCAGTTCTTCAGAACAAGCTGCCACAGAAGATGAAGGATCCCGGGAGTTTTACTACTCCGTGTTCGATTGGTAGCTTGTCCGTCAGCAATGCTCTTGCTGATCTAGGTGCTAGCATCAATTTGATGCCCTATTCTGTATTTTCTAGACTAGATCTTGGTGAGCCGACACCCACGCGCATGAGCATTCAGCTTGCTGACCGTTCGGTCAAATATCCGAGGGGCATTATGGAGAACATGTTGGTTAAAGTGGATAAATTTTGTGATCCTCGATATGGATGAGGATGAGCACGTGCCTCTTATCTTAGGTCGCCCGTTTTTAGCTACCGCACGCGCTTTGGTTGATGTTTTTAGCGGTACGCTCACTTTACGCGTCGAGGACGATACGGCGACCTTTGATATTCGTGATTCGATGAGACGTCCTCAGAGTCAGGACGATACCCTCTACTTTTTTGACACCATTACGCCACACGTGAGTGATCAGTTTGAGGTTATCTGTGATTCAGGTGTTTCAGACACACAGCTTTGGGGTGGAGTTGACCCACAACTTAGTGTGTATGCTGCTACTACGTGTGAGGTGACTAGTGGGGAGACTAGTGCATCAGATTTGAGCCCAGAGGTTTTTGAGGTCATTGACACTATGAGGGCCAAATCTAGACCGTCTGTTAAGGATCCGCCGACATTAGAGCTTAAGGAGTTACCATCTCACTTAGAGTATGCATTTCTAGAGACGGATTCGAGACTTCCTGTTATCATTGCATCAGATTTGACGGTTGATGAGAAATCTAGGTTGTTAGATGTGCTGCGAGAGCACAAACAGGCTATTGCGTGGAAGATTTGTTGGAACTAAAATCTATGTGATTGACGCCATCAAATCTGTTTACCGAAGCATTCGACTGAAGAATCCATGTGAATTGATTCAGAGACTCGGGTTGTGATGCTAGAGGCTTGCAATTTGGACCGAAGACCATTTTCCGGAAAAGTCAACCGTTCGGGTCAACGGTCAACGTAAAAGTCAACGGAAGATCGGTTCGAGCGAGTCAAGCTTCGTATTAATTAAATCAACTTTGATTTAATTAATATTTATGTTTATTTCATTTACTTGTAATTCTGTTCAGTTTTTATGTGCACTATTGCTAGTCACCCTCACTATATATATAGTGAGGGTGCCCCATTCATTAAGTAGAGAGTCTAAGAGAGAGTCTCCAAGATGGATGGATGATGACTCTTTAGGATGTTGAGTCTTCCATTCTAGAGAGAGAGAGTGAGTCATGGATTTCTAGAGGGAGAGTGTTGTCATGATTTCTTGATTGTAATCATTCGATTAATGAAATCATTCGACTTGTTCATCATCTTTCTCATGTTTGATTATCTTTGATTCTTCTTCATCTTCATCTTTTTATGGGTTTTTGAATCTGAACCTCGTTCTTGCTCAAGATCAGGATTCTTGATGTGAGAATCGGTCCTGAAAAATGGTATCAGAGCGGGTAACCGATCAGATTTCATCTCATGATGAATCTGGTCACTCGAATCTGGATTTTGAGCTTGAATGGGTGAAGATGATGAAAACCCACTTTTTGAGACTTTTTCATATTTTTCTTGTTTTTGGATGATTCTGGACAGATTTGATGTTTTGGATGTTAGATCTAGGTCCATTGACTTCATCTTGATGTTTTTTTTATGTTTTACTTCTGCAAATCTGTGGAGAAAATGAAGATCAGAGCTGAATTTTCGTAACAGTGGAGTTCTTCACGTTCTTAGGGTTTTTGAAGATTTTGGAACTTTGATTCTGCCTTTTTGGTGTTATTGTTGATGGATTTGGATGAAACGAAGCATGAATCTTTGTGGAAAATGCGTTCCGGATCCATTGGAAGCATCTGTTTTGTCTGAATCTCAACAGTTTAGACAGATCTGGAAAAACACACACTACTGTGTGTTTCACGGTGTTCTTCGTGTTCTTGAAGATTTCCAGAAAATGGGTCTGATTCGATCGAGTTTTGCTGCTGTTTAGGATGTGTAAGTGGCCATAGCATGTCTCTAAACCTGATTTGTGTCAAGAATCGATGGTTTCCACTCATTTCTGACGTTTTTTCAAGGATTAAAGTTGCTGCGTTTTTTCCAAGTTTCAAGTGTTCTTTAAGTTCTTGAAGCTGTTGAAGATCTTCTTAACGATCTGGTTCAGCTTAAAGATTCTCTTAACGACCTGAGTTCAGTTTGAAGATTGCCTAAACGACCTGCTTGTTCTTAACGATCTGGGTTAACGATTAGGTTGATGTACTTAACGATATGGGTTCACTTGAAGCTTGTCTTAACGATCTGACCTTAAGTCTTAATGACTTGGTCTTAGTCTTAACGACCTGGTGAGCTGATCGTTCAACTTAACCTAACAACTTGAGTGTTTGGGTCTTCGTTCAAGATCATTTCAGAGAGTTTTGTTTGTCTAGGATGATAGAGCATCGCATTACAAGTTCATGGACATAAAATTCGTGAATTTTGGTCGAGTATTATGCAAGTTATGGCTAAAACACGGTTTTTCGGCGACCCACGACTTTCCGGTGAACTTTTCCGATCTGTTTAGGGTTTGCAGGGGTCAGACGATTTTCTTGAAGATGACGTGACGTGGCACAAATTGATTGGTCTTCGAGGAATGTGTTTCTCTCACTTAATAGTCAACGATAATTGTTGTTGGCTTCTTATTGGAGATTGAGAAGGCAGGTGGGACCACCTGTGTGCAAAGAAACGTTGAAGCCAGATATGTGTCGCCTACTGATTGGCTCAACAGAAAGCTCCTGGCCCCTTGCTGGACAAACAATCCGTTGAAATGGTATGCTGTGTTGAAATCTGATTGGCGTATACACCCTTGTCAGGACCAAATTTGAGCCTTTACTCATCCAATACACATATTCAAGTGCGGAAATCATGAATCCATGATCAAATCATAGTGTTTGCTTGTTGAAATCCTTAGATTTCGCCTCTGAAACTCAAGAACACAAGGGTTTTCACACACTAGTGCTCTCTATCTTCAAACAGCCGTCCAGAAGGTTATTTAGGGTTATTCTAGTGTGGCTATTTATACTAGAGAGAGCACAGGCCGTGATTGCACTGAAATCAAGAGAATGTTATTGAAGTTAGTGAAACTTATGACATCAGACTGACGAGATCGCCAAGAACAACTCCGAAGTCGCCAAGAGCAATGTGAAGTCGCCAAGGCTGGTTGGTGACCTCGCCAAGGCTTGGTGAGGTCGCCAATCTTGGTGAGGTCGCCAAGGGTTGGCGAGGTCGCCAACCTTGGTGAGGTCGCCAAGGGTTGGCGAGGTCGCCAAACCCAGATCGCCAAGACCACCTTGGTGAGGTCGCCAGCCTGGTGAGGTCGCCAAGGGCAAAGCCTAAGTCGCCAAGAGTTAATCCCAAGTCGCCAAGAAAGTTCAGAAATCACTAAGCACACTCTGGAAATGTTAATTACCATTATTGAATCATTAAGGGTTGTTATTACAAAGACACAATCAATTATTAACATTTGCCAAGCAATTTATCATGAAATGACCCAGAACTTGGATTCAGACATTCACACTGCAATTGAAATATACAAGGGCAATTTCTCCAATATCAATAATCAACACAAGTTAAGACATTAAACATGGCATACAAAACATCAAACACTTGAGTGATTAATACAAAAATCAAGATAATTGTCCAAGTACAAGATACAAGCAAAGTGAAAGATATACAATTTGAGCACAAAAACAAAGGATGCTATGTTTGAGTTACCACCAACCCTAAAAAGTTCTTACAAATTTCCCCTTTGGTGGTAATACAAACATAAAAAGAAGACAAGACAACTATCTGAGTTGACCAAGCAGCTTCAGCAAGAATCTCCAGTACTTTTGGGCAAGGTTCCTGTAATGATCATCTAGGCAGACGATCTGTGCATCGTACAGTATCCATAGATCTTCTCGTGAAAAATTCTTCAAGTCAGAATAGTGCCACATTTCAATCATCCTTTCACTACCCCGAGAGAGATAGCAGATCCCACGACCACCCATGGCCAAGTATTTTAAGGTACTCAGGCTTTCCGTTTTCATCTTCCTTGCAGCAATACACTCCCAACACCACCATCTTAGAAACAAACCAAAGTAGTTTTCATCCACTATCTCGTATGGCCTAAGCCTTCGAGGGATGGTGTCCAGGCGACTGTAGAATAACCATTTAAGGTAGCTTCTATGCAGCAGTCTCAGTTCGATTGCTGCGAAGAGTATTATGGTATTGCCATCTTCCCTTTCAATTACCAGCTCATGAGTGTCCCCACTGTAGTACCAACAACTTATAGGATTGCTTTTCTGATCGCCTGTTATTTTCTTTGTGACCAAATCCTTGCTGATACTTTTATACATAACCTTGTGAGGGACTTCAACTCTTTGCCTTCTGAATGTTTTGTATTTCTTCTTTTCAGTCTTGATGGGACGAGTTGAGCTCACATTGTAGATAGATCTTATTTGTTCTTCAGCATCTCTGCCTACTGGATCATTTGAGTGATTGATCAGTGGACGCCATCTGAGCTGCTTCAACTCCCAAGAAAACAGATTTAGAAGATCCTTTATTTTGGCAAAGAATTGAACGAAACCGTTTCTGCGCTTAACAATGAATGCCTTGAATTCATGATCATATTTCCAACCAAGGATCTTCATCCCATCATCTGATTCGACGTTTGGAGGCATGTCTTTAAGCTTTTTAGCAGTAAACTGCACTAAGGCTTTCCGATATGGTTCCATTTCCTTCCATTCATCGACCAAAGTAGGAGCGTCTTTCCTTCGGTGTTCCTCCACTCTTATTGCTTTACGTTCGTCCTGCTGACGCTTGACTTTCTTATTTTCTTCAATAATATGTTCTTTGACCATAGTTCGTAGACCGGGGATCTGCTTTCTGCTGTAGCTTTTGCGAGCATATCCCCTTAAGTCCAGAAAGTCTTGTAATTCTCTCTTGTTCATTTTATTAACTTCAATCGTAGCTGTAGTTGGACTGGGTGGAGGTGAAAACCGATCAAAAATCTCAGGAGGGGGAGGCATATATTATGCGTGCATCTCTCGGATCTTTTCCCGCAGATTATCGTTGAGTTGTACATACTCAAACTTCTTGTCAGTATCATCAAATGGATTTGCACGTAGATCAGTAAGCTTTTCTGCAAGTTTGTAGTTGTAAAGATGTTTTTCCATGTCTAGCTCATCAGTATACAGTTCAACTAGCTGTGTATCCATGAGATTCATTGTCAGGACCAGATTTGTGAAGCTTGTTCTCATATGATTCATCACACAAGTGCAGAAATCATGTGTGATGGTCGATTCATGGAGGAATCTGCATCAATGCTCACCCATTGATGATTACTAAATCTCAAGAACACACACAAACACCAAGAACACACACACAAAGGCTCTCTGTAGGAATAATACTCCACCAAGCTATGCCAATAGGGTTTTCTCAGTGGTAATTATACTACTAGAGAACCTGGGACAAATAGAATGTTTGACACGACACAATCATTACCTAGAATTCAACAAAATATCCTAACAGTAGAACAAGTTCGCTAAGACATAAATGAAGTTCGCTAGGACTTAACAAGTCCGCTAACAAGTACGCTAAGAAGTAACAAGTCCGCTAAGTAGCAAAAGTCCGCTAACAAGTACGCTAAGAATTATCAAGTTCGCTAACATGAACAAGTACGCTAACTTGAACAAGTACGCTAACAAGTTCGTTAAGAACAAATTAAGTACGCTAGGAACATA
>JBCNJP010000224.1:390878-427156 GCA_039602395.1 Deinandra increscens subsp. villosa | reverse complement strand
TCCGGACCTACAGTGTTTAAAAACACTTTTGACTTTCAACATAGACATTATTTTTGTTGTTTTTGTCAATTTTTCAATGTTTTTAGTTTATCTTCCACATTGCAGGACCGGCAGACAGACACAAAAATAGAAATAAACAAGAAAATTCATTTTGGTCTTTTCAAAATGAATTTGACACAGGACAACCACAAACAAAAGCATTCAGGTCAAATCAAGGTCAAACAAAACAAGAAGATTGACTCAAGGAGTCAAAATAACAAATGATCTTAAATATTTGCAGGAAGTAACTATATGCATGTAAAGAAAGTAAAATCTTTTTGTGAAATTTTCATGCAGGGCACAGATAACACTCCTAAGCAGATAAAACTATGAAATCAAGACACTAACATACTAGGGAAAGGAAAAAGCTTAATCATAGTTAATCATGCCTACAACACTAACCAGAAAGTTAAACCTAGACATATCAAATGGTTTAGTGAATAGCTCTGCTACCTGATCATCAGTACCAACATGGACTAAGGTAACTAGCCTTTTCTCGGCACAATCCCTAATGAAATGGTATCTAATCTCAATGTGTTTACTCTTAGAATGTTGAATAGGATTTTTAACAATTGAAATAGCAGGAGTATTATCTATATGAATAGGGGTACCCATGAAATTCAAACCATAATCCAGCAGCTGATTCTGAATCCAAAGCACTTGAGAGCAGCAGGAGGCACCAACAATGTACTCTGCTTCAGCCGTTGAGACTGGCACTGTAGTCTGCTTCTTGCATTGCCATGAGACTACACGGTTTCCTAAGAACTGAGCTCCTCCCGTTGTAGACTTTCGATTGAGTTCACAACCGGCACAGTCACTATCTATGAAGGCTCGAATATCAAAGGTTGAATCTTTAGGATACCAAAGTCCTCTATTCGGATTTGACTTCAGGTATCGAAAAATCCTCTTCACGGCCATCAAGTGCGATTCTTTCGGTTTACTTTGGAAACGGGAACATAGACAAACTCTAAACATAATGTCAGGACGACTTGCTGTCACATACATGAGAGAGCCAATCATGGACCTATATAGGTGCTCATCTAGACAACAACATCCGGATCCTGATTCAACTAGTGACGAGTGACTACGGGAGTAGAAAAACCTTTAGAATCTTAAAACCCAAACTTCTTCAGGATTTCTTTCACATATTTCCCTTGCCTGATTAAAATGCCATCACGCTTCTGTTTCACTTGAATTCTGAGGAAAAATGTCAATTCACTCATGGCACTCATCTCAAATTTCTTCTTCATTAGTTCCTCAAATGCATGACATAGGTCGACGTTGGTTGAACCAAAAATGATGTCGTCGACATATACTTGCACCAACAACATATATTTTCCAACATGACGTATGAAGAGAGTCTGATCAATCACACCCCTTTCATAACCATTAGACAGCAGATAAGTGGATAATGTCTCGTACCACTTCCTTGGGGCTTGGTGTAGACCATAAAGGGCCTTGTCCAGTTTGTAACATTTCTTAGGAAAAGATTTGTCGACAAACCCTGGAGGTTGTTCTCCAAATACATGTTCGTCAAGCTCTCCATAGAGGAACGCAGTCTTTACATCAAGTTGATAAACAGTGATATTCATTGATGCAGCATATGCCAGAAAGATCTGTATTGCCTCCAAACGAGCGATAGGCGCGTAGACATCTTAGTAATCAATGCCGTCAACTTGCATGTACCCTTTAACAACCAGGAGAGATTTATTTCTAATAATAATTCCTCGGTCGTCTCTCTTGTTTTTGAAAATCCATTTAACAGGTATAGGCTTTACACCTATTGGGGGATCAACCAAGTGCCAGACATTGAGCAATTTGAATTGTAGTAACTCTGTTTGCATGGCTTCAATCCAGTTATCATCCCAAAGGGTAGCTGTAATAGTGGGAGGCTCTTCTTGTGAAATAAAACAAGAATACAAACATGTGTGCATTTCCTTTGACTGACTCCGGGTGAGACGTTTGTCAACTGGTCCGATAATCTGACTCGTATGATGTATCTTGTGAATTCGAGTCTCTTTAATAGTAGATGCTGGAATAAACGAGTCCAGATTTCCAATTTGTAGATCATCTCCAGGAGTCTCTCTGGTATTAAGCTCTGTTATGTCATCTGAGTCAGAATCATGCGTTACAGCATCAATTTCTACAGTGTTGTCAGCCTCAGCTGTTGCTTGTACTGGTTTAGTTTCCACAATTACAGGTTCAGTAATCGGAATGGTTGGCTGTTCAAATGCTGGATCGACTGAATAAATGGTATCCAGAATCGATGAAGTAATAGGACCAAGCATATCAACAGTTGGATTAGCTGCTTCATTTCCTTGATCAGCTACAGGAGATGAAGTACATGTATCATCAGATTGGGACATATTAAAAGTAGAAGTAAACGACTCAAGGTGATACATTCTATCTGGAGCAGGATCTCTAGCATTCTGAGTTGCTCATTACAAGTAACATTGCACGACGCAATAACAACTTGAGTTCTTCTATTGAACACTCGATGGGAAGCAGATGTCGTCGAGTATCCAACAAAATAATCGTCATCTGCCCGAGTGGAAAATTTAGTTAACTGATCCGACTGAATTAAAACAGTACAAGCACATCCGAATGGTTTTAAGCGTTTTAAGTTCGGTTTTACTTTTGAAAACATTTCGAATAGCGTCTTGTTAGCATGTTTGACCAAGAGTCTTCTGTTCAGAACGTAGCAGGCTGTATTGACAGCTTCTGCCCAGAAATATAATTTTAAGTTAGAATCAGCAAGCATTGTTCTAGCAGCCTCGAAGATAGTTCTATTCTTCTGTTCAGCCACCCCATTTTGTTGTGGTGTATACGGTGAACTAAACTGTCGAGTTATGCCTTTTTCACTACAAATGCGTTAAATGTCTGATTCTTGAATTACGACCCATTGTGTGATCTGATGATTCTAACCCGCTCTCTGCATCTGTTCTTGATTCGTGTGACAAAATCCTTCAAAATTTCAGCTGTCTCAGACTTCTCTTTCAGGAAGAACACCCGTGAGTATCTGGAGTAATCGTCTGTGATAACCAGGTAGTATGACTTTCCCCATAAACTCTTAATGCTCGCTGGCCCGAAGAGGTCAAGATGGAGTTGTTGAAGTATTGTTGTCGTTCTACCCAGTGGCTTTGGCTTGTGGGACGTTTTGTGCTGTTTACCCTTCAGACATGCTACACAGTTGTCGATGTGGATAAATTCCTTCTCCGGCACACCGTCAACGTGTTTCCCCCTAACAAGGCGGTTCATGTTCCGAAAGTTCACATGCCCCATTCGCCTATGCCATAAAGTAGAGTCATCTTCTGATGCCTTTTCCAAGAAGCATGCTACAGAACTAGTCGGCCTTGCAGCAGACAAATCCAAAGCATACATGTTCCCTTTCCGTTTTGCACGAAACAGAATCTGATCTTCGGGAATCTTGAATCCAGGATTTAGAATATAACATTCACGGTCATCGAAGAACATCGACATCTTGTTGTCACAGATTTGTGATACTTTCAGCAGGTTGAACTTCAGATTTGACACCAGATTAACCTTATCGAATGAAATTTCCCCATTGGTCAAGAGACCGTTTCCGATTAGTCTACCACCACGAACATCACCTCCAAAGGCAAAAGGACCACCATGTGATATTGTTTTGACATAATACAGCAGGTCCTTGTTCCCCGTGATGTGCCTGGAACAGCCACTATCCAAGTACCACGTGTTGGCAACACTATGGGCCAGTCCCTGCACATGAAAAAGAAAGTGATTAGTTCAGAGATGGTCCCTGGCTATATTGACCAGGGGCCTTCTTTTTAGGTGCCTTTTTCGTTGGCGGAGAAGTTGGTGGTGTTAAGACTACAACAGGAGGAATTTGTGAAGCTGTAACATTTGGTCGAGGAGCCCGGACTGGTTGTTGCATCATAACAGGCCTTGGCATGAAGGCAGGCCTTGGCCGAGGCGTCTAAGATCTTACAGGAAAAGGATTTGGTGCAGTCATCCCCACTGATTGTTGAACTTGTGGCCTCAAAGCATTAACATTCCTTCCCAAACCACGAGGGACATACTGGGCTTGGTTAGGAACATAGGGTTGGTTTGGGTAAGATTGCTGAAACATGGTGTCAAACCGTTTATCCATGTAGTCCTCACCATAGTTCCCATAATACATTGCGGCCAATTGATTTCCTTGTGGTACCACTTGTTGTTGCTGGTAGAAATGATCAGGAGGCACTGGAGCGTTGTTGAAAGCAGAATAACCCGTGTTATAAACATACCCTTGCATCATGGTGTGGATTCCCGCAAACTGTACATCCCAATGTCTCAACTGTCCCGCTAGGGTTAACCACAAGAGGTGGTTCAGCAATTTGTGGAGCCGCTGGTTGTGGCTCATTTGACATTTACCATCAGCCTAATCAGTGTCAGTGACAGTCTTCTTCTTCCTCCTCCTTGTTTGTTTCTTCTTCTTTGGCGTGTTCTCACATTCAGGAGCATCAACAGTAATAGCATCTAGCTCGACCACAGCAGGCTGATTTTCAACACTGGGTTGACCAATCAAAACAGGTTCATATTGAGGTTTCTTTTTCTTAGGATCACTTGTCTTGAATAGTGTCATTGTGGATTTCCCAGCCTCATTAGGAGCTGTGTTGATAGATGCTTCACTTGGTTTGACAAACACGGGTGCAGAAGTTGCTTGACCGGTCATCGTTGGAGCGTTCAGTTGTGCCGCAGGAACAGTGATCACCTTACCATCGGTGATTGTAAGACCAACTTGTGTGTGCATAGCTCTCTTACCATGTTTTAAGGCCATTTCGGCAAAAGCACGACTAAACTCATCATCATTGATGACCTGCTAAACCACATGTTTCTCATTTGTAACCTTCTTCTTTGGCTTACGCCTCCGAACGATTTTAGTCCTTTTAGGAATTTCATTTATGTTGAAAACATCATAATTTTCATTGAACAAAAATGATTGACCTTCAGAAGTGTTTTGAGTACACAAATTGAGAAACTTGGTTTGAGCAGCCTTTTGCACATATGCTTCTGAGATACTGGTGTTAACAGAATTTAAAGAAATTGCATCGAAATCACCGAATTTAAGTGTTTCATCAATCAGTGGAAGACCCGAACCAGTTTCAGCGTTAGCCAATTGGTCGTCCAATGATTTAATTTCAGAGGCACTCGGAATCAAACTGGGATCAATGAACTTAATGTGGCCCTTTGGATTGATTTTGGTCAATTCGGGGACAAAGAGATAATTATGATTTAGAGGATGTTCGGCAGCATTATCCAGTATCTCCCGAGTAAGACCTAAACCAGATCTAAGATGCGACATTATGTCCTTTGCAACCGCGCTGCCCAAAGTTTCAGGATTCAATTTCATCAAATCGAATCCTTCTCGAGCTTCAGCATAGCTGTTTCTCAGAGAAATCAATTTATTTAAAAGATCAGCAATTTGGATTTTTAAGTTTGATTCAGTGTGCTTCATGAATTCAATATCATCCTGAAGTGATTTAATTTTGACCAGAAAATTTTGTTCATTTGCTTGAAGAAGTTCAACTTGGCTCTCGCTCTCTGACGCCCTAGCATGCAACTCTAGGTTGTATGTGCAGTAGCGAGCGACATCTTCAAGACATTTGTCGGAACACAAAGATAATTTTACCTCATCTGGAATTTTTCCTTTCTGCAGTTCAAGAAGACGCTTGCTAGCTTCCGTTTCAACCTCAGATGAACTCACAGCAATAGCGTTTCCGACAGAAGAAGAGGTTTCTTCAAGAATCCCATCAACTCCAGCCATCAGATAGAAATCAGTAGGAAACAGAGGGTCAAATACGACAGACTCATTAATCTCTTCTCCATTTGAATTGACCAATAGTGCGTAATCTGACTGGCTTGAAGGTTGTGATATTGAAGAAGACGTCCAGTTGTAGTTACCACCTTCAAGTGAGACCAATGCCTTGCCAGAATTGTCATTTCTTTGAGCAGATTGTGAACTTGACGATCCAGGATGAGAGACATTTGAATTCCCATTCTGAGACTTTTGATAGGATGAACTGCCTTGCTTTTTTATAAGACTGGTTTACGTTGCCAGCATGTTTCTGAAAAGCCTGATTTCCTCCACCCGAGCTTACAGGAACATTGCACATTCGTGGTTTTTGACATTCAGGCATGAAGTGTCCGAGCTCCTGGCAGTTGTAGCATTGAGCCTTGGACTTATCAAACCCAATGTTGGCATTTGAAGGAGGTTGATACAGCTTCCTCCTAGTCTTTCTAAAGAATTTTCTTGTTCTTGCAGCAATCATACCCATCTACCATTTAATATCGATCTCTTCCAGATCATCAGCAGATATTTGATCAAGATCTTCTTGACAAACAGTCATGCTCTCAATGTTTCCTGACATTTGAGTGTTCATGCAGGCCAGGAAAGCATTACACAACTCTTGATCCAAGCTGGTGTTGTTGGTTGAAATTGGTGCTGACTTTTGAACCAAGTACCCAGAAGGTGGCTGTTGAACAAATGTTACATTGGAAGGCTGATGAGTTGCATGTGATGCAAATACTTCAGTTTGAACAGGAGCTAGTACAGGAGATGGAGCAATTGCAGGCAGTGTTGAACCAGAAGAATTGGAAAACTGATAATTCTCCTCACATGCAGAGGCAACAAAAGTAGCATTAGCAGCCGAAGAAGATGAGCTCCTTGAAGTCACATTACCCATGAGTGACTTACTAGTACGTTCAACTCCTCTCACTTCATAGTCTCGAACCTTGTCAATCCTATCTAGATAGTCAGCCTTGGTTAGATCAGTGCTTTGGATCAGATACATGACATAGGAGGCAAATTCATGAGGAAAAAAATGCAGAATCTTCCTGATGATATCTCCAGAATCAAGACGAATTCTCTTGGTAGTCATTTCAGTAATGATTCTGCAGAATCGATTGACATGAGTTTCAAATGACTCTCCATTTCTGTGAGCAAAAGTGTTGAAAGCCAATCTCAATTTTTCAAGTCTTCTTTCTTTAGTGGCAGCATTGCCTTCATACTTTTTCTCCAAGCCAACCCATATCTCATGACCTGAGGTGGCCTCTTTAAATTGATGAAGTAGATCATCATTAAGAGCCATCTTAATGCAACCTAATGCACGCTTATCAATCTTCATCTGTGCATGTTCAGCCAAGGTTAACTTGTCCAAAGGTTTTGGAATCTTCTTCTTGGGTATCGGCGGGTCAGCAACAGTGACAGTAACTCCAGGAGCAGTAGCTTCTTCAATTTCAAACATAGCAGGACCTTCAACAATTGTAGTCAAAAGATGAAAGTCAATATACTCCAAATACAACACAAATTTTCCTTTCCAATAATCAAAGTCACTTGCGCCCGTTAGTTTTGGTGGAAGATTGTTACTCTGCACGACAAGATTAAACTGGGTGCATTCAACCATTGGAAGTGAGAAACACAAAAACTTTAGCATAAACTTGCTAAAATGATGAACGGTTCAGACAGATTGAACGATTGGTTTAGAATGCTCGAATGCTTGTAGAATGCTTGAACTCGCACAAATCCTACATTCACAAACAATAAGAAGCATATTTAGTCATTAGCAAGTGAGATTTCAGCAAAAAATTTGAAATGTCAAATTTCCAGACTTAGCCAAATTTTGAACAACTTGTTCTTGAGCAAAATTCAAACTTCAAAAATCAAAGTTAACGAAATCTACATTTTAGGGCATCAATGGTCTCGAAATTTGTGTAGGATCAATTGATTCAACTAACACAAACTCCAAAAACCTCTCTAAATGACATAATTTGATGGAATAGTAAGATTATGTGAAGAACACCAAAATTGTGACTTTTGGCCTCTAAAATCTTTAAAACTTGATGTTATTGAGTAAAATTAGTTCCTACCAATTCGGTTTTAGGTGTTATAACCTCGCAGTCCATCAATTTTAACCAAGAGTCAACATTTGAACGAATTTGAAAAATTTGCTCAAGTACAGAACCATAAAAATGGCGTAACTATCCTTGGCTAAACCCTAGAAATCGACTAAATGGCATGAAATTTATAGAAATCTGAGTTTTGCATTGTGTTCATTGAGTGATTTCTACCAAGAATCAACTCAAACAACTAGCAGCAAAACCAACTGAAATGGACAACTCGTATGAGATTTTCTTCATTTTGAGAAAAACCTCTGTTAGAGCATATTCCTATGCTACATTGTGTCTCGTGTATTTTATCTAATCTAGAGCGTCTGTGTGAGTCAAGGTAGTCTCTGGCCGTACCATATGAACCGCCATACCAGATGGTATGGACGTACCAAGTGGTCTGTGGGTGGTACGCCGACCAGAGCTAAGTGACTATAAATAGTTCGTGTTAGAGAGACCTAGTTAGTTCTGTCATTCTTACATCTTAACTGTGTGTTCTAAAGTGTGTTTCTCTCTCTAGCTTGTAACCTCTTTGTGAATCAATAAAGCAAAGGTTTATTTACTCGTTGTGTTTCTCCGATTACCGAATCATGCAGTAGTAAGATCCATCAGTGGTTTTACAAGTGGTATCAGAGCATTTGGTTGCTCTACTGCTGTGATTTTGGTTAATTTTCGGATTCTAGGGTGAGAAAGTGTGGGTTTTCTTCATTTTTCATCAAACTTTCGCAATTCCGAGTGTTTCCAGGATGAAAAATGATTTCTAAGTGTTCCTATTGAGTTTCCGCACCTCTTTAAAGCAAATTCCAGTTCAAATTGACAAAATTTGCCAAAATCCATCGATTTCAGCGTGGTACGCATCTGGTCCACTCCAAGAACAACTGGTACGCTGGTGGTCCACACGGCTATCTTCATCATGATTCTGGTCCGCTGATTTTGGTCCGCTAGGCTATCTTCAAAGTTGGTCCGTAGCGGTTATTTTCTGGTCCGCAGGTAGTTCCTCCATACCATTTTGGTCCGCCGTACCAGTTTTTGGTGCGTTGAGGGTTTTTGGTCTGCTGCTGGTACGTGAATTAATCTGGCACGTTGGTGGTTTTCGTCCGCTGGTTGCTTTGGTCCGGATTAGGTATGTTGAGAACAGATTGGTACGCTGGCAGAATACATGTCTTCACTAAAACTGATGTAACTTGAGTTCCGTTAAGAGTTACGGGAGCTAATACCAGCCAAAAAGTTCGCCTCGACGAGATCTAGAGTTTTAATAGTCTAACGGCCAGTACCCTCTGGTTTGACTCCCCAAATCCGCTTGGAAGACGTCCGTTTTTGAGTTACAAGTTTTTACGTTCGGTATCGTAATTTCAAAATGAGCGATTTTCACGCATTTTCAGCGGTTTAATCCTCAATGCAAGCTATGTTGAATTATGATAACGAAATAGGAACAACTCAGAAAGTTCCTAAGTTGCTTCGGTTGGAAGATTATGAAAATTAGAAGCAACGGTTTGAATCATTCATTAATGCTCTTGACATTGATCTATGGATATCCATTGAGTAAGACTATACATATCCTAAGAAAAATGGAGAACCGATCCCACGAAGTGATCTTGATGAAGATCAAAGGAAAGTTTATGCTAGAGAAAAGAATATTTATGCAAATCTCACAATGGCATTACCAAGAGAACTCTTGCATCAATTCAAAAATTGCACAACATCAAAAACTTTGTGGGATGCATTAAAAGATAGGTGTGTAGGAAACGAGCAATATAAGAAGAGTCAAAAGAAAGTTTTGTTAAAAGAATTGGACAACTTTCAACACTGTTACAAAGAGAGTATTGTAGACTTGAATTCTAGGTTTTCCCACCAGATCAATGAACTTGATGTTATAGGAGTGAAGAAAGAAAAAGAGGAATTGAAGGAAAAATTTCTGGAAGCTCTACCAGAAAAGTGGGAGAATTTTGTTTTGATGCTTACTAATGATCCAAATTATTCAAATTAGACATTCAATCAAGTGTTAAGCAAATTACAAGCTCGGGAAATGGAATTGCTTGTAAAAAAGTCGGTAACTCCATCTGTTCAGAATCCTGAGATATATTTTGGAGAGAACTCTGCCACTGTGCATGCTAAAACAAAATCACATTCGATTTTAAGCAGTAATCCACCAGTAACAGCTTTTCTTGCTGGAAAGTCTGAAAACACTGGTTATTCTTCGTGTTGTAGTTTTACTATTCCTGATAGATCATCAAACAAGTCTATTTTTAATCAAGCAACCGACGATCTCGCTGCTTTGTTATCTGCTTTCAAATCATCCTCGTCTGGATCCATATTTAGTCAAATTGGTAATTCTGGTTTAGTTTCGGAGGATCTACAATACATGGATGACGATCAATTGAATAAATTAGATTTGGATTGGTAGTTTGCTATGACTGTTGAAAAAGGTAGACGTTTTATGGGCAAACATGGCAAGAATTCTGTTCTTCAAGGACGCATACTGGGTTTAGATAAGTCCAAACTGAAATGTTACAAATGTTCTAAATTAGGACATTTTGCTCGAGAATGTAAGGAATCTTCTTCTAAACCAAGTAATTCAGATAAGCATGGTCACAATAAAGAGGTAAAGGCTCTAGTGACTGAGGGATGGTATGATTGGGCTGCAGATTTTCCGGATGAATCTGCATTTATAGTCCGCCCTTCAGATAATTATGCATTGATGGCAAATATTGAGGTTGAATTGAGTGGATATACATCTGAAACTAGTAAATCTGAAACAAGTGATTCTGAAATAAATGGTTATGAGTCACCTTGTGAATTTTGTAGTCAGAAAGATAGAAAGATTCAGGAATTGGTTCAAGAAAAGGAAAAGTTGGTTGTTGAAAGGGTGAAGTTTGAAGAAGAGATAGAAAGTTATAAACATAAGTGTGAAGTTTCTACTGAAATTTTCAAGATAAATGAGAAGTTACTCAAAGAAAAGAGTGTTGTAGGATCGTTATTAGTTATGAATAAACTAAAACTAAGCCCTTTACTTGCAAATATAACCCTGCGGAATTAAAGTTATATTTCACTTTACTTAAGCGATGTTAAACTCTTGTATAATGTAAAGGCTTGATTTGCAGAATAGTAGAGACAACGAAATATCGAAGATTCGGCACTATTTGCATTAACTCAAAGCTACACTATTACAAGTGATAACCACACTGATGATGATGATGTGTAAACTAAGAGATAACATGCTATATATAGTGCTAATGAGATCAATGACAGCCATTGATCTCATGCGATCTAATCTAGACCGTAAACATAAAAGTCAAATACAAACTACCAAAAGAATAAACATCGACAATTGGAATAACTTGCGTGTTGGCAGCAACAATCTACTTTAGGAGAGCGGCTTGGGCAGATGTAGAAGCATACGAGAAGCTTTTGCAGGACGGGACTTCTGAAAAAACTTCTCAGGAAAAGTCAGGTTGAACTCTTTATCTGGTGGATAATCGAGTTCACCCGGAATATTCGCTAAGTACCAAAATTGCTTCTTTCCGCTTGAACTGCCTGTTCTGCTTGAAGTGTGAATTCCGCTTCAACTTCAACTTCAGCCGGAACTAGTAAAACTGGCATTTCAGCCGGAAATCTTCCAAGCTCTATTTTTCCTTACAATCTCCCCCTAAGCTGATGCTGTCAAATTATTCATTATCTTCAATGTTTATCTTCAAAACTGACTTGTAGCCAAAAATCTTCTTTTCCACAACCTACTTGTCAGAAGATCTGATGCTGGCATCAAGATTTTGAGAGAGCTCTTTGGAGTTTGTCTTGGTCACCTTTACGTGTTTAATTGAATCCCAGTCCATTTCGTTCCATTCTTCTTGAATAGAAATAGACTCATGGATTGTAAAGGTGCCATCAGCTCTATGAACATAGAATAGCTTCTCCTCCTCTTCCCAAATGATGAATTTAATCTCACTGGTAGGCTC
This sequence comes from Deinandra increscens subsp. villosa, assembly GCA_039602395.1. Classification (NCBI taxonomy): domain Eukaryota; kingdom Viridiplantae; phylum Streptophyta; class Magnoliopsida; order Asterales; family Asteraceae; genus Deinandra; species Deinandra increscens. The sequence goes on along the minus strand of JBCNJP010000224.1, from coordinate 415,259 downwards.
TTCTTCTTCTTCTCCTGCTGATTCATCATCTAAATTGCTTCGATAGAGCATTCCACATTCCAGCACAGTTGGCTCAATTAAAAGCCTTAACATGTGCTCCGCTCTTGAAGGATTCATAACTTCTCTGAGTGTTAGAATGATGTCTGTCATTTGCTGCAGGGTGAGTTGAGAAGTTCCCTTGCGGGCATTTATCACTTGAGTTATGCCATTGGCCATAGTAAAAGTGAAATCAAATGTGGCTTCATCCACTGTCCAACTAACAATTCGTCTTTTGCTGGGAGGACCTCTTCTCATTTGTTTTTGATTCCTTTTATTTCTGGCATGCATCAACTTTCTCTTCTTAATTTCCCTCTCTTCATCAGAATTACCAGCAAATTCTTGCACAATAGGCCTTTTGCCTTTGGCAGATGATGAAGAGGGACCTGGTTGGGTTTCAGTAGGTTTGGTGGTGGTGGAAGAAGGTTCTCTTATGGTGAGTGGAGGTAGGGTGGTTTTTGGAAGTGGTTCATTGGCTTCAGGAGTTGGGCTTGAGGGTGGAGTAGGTGGAAAGATGTCAGAGAAGTCCATGGTTGGTGGAGGCTTCTTTTTGAAGGGAATGATGGGTGTAAAGTTGTCTGATCTAAACTTGGGATTGGCAAGTTTAGCAGCAAGCTTCTTGGGGATATGTGGAGGTTTGTAAGGTATGATGGGAAGTGACTGTAGAATGGATGAAGCTGTTGTAGGCATTGGGTTTGGATTGTAGATAAATGAAGGTGGAGGTGGTATATCTGCAATATCATCAATTTCAGGTTTAACATTAGCAGTTATTGTACCTGAGATTAGCTCTGATGGTGAAGGCATCACCAGGTTAGGATTGACAGCAGCAATTTCTCCTTTTAGCTCATAAAATATTTTGTCAATCAAGCTGCAAAGTCCTCTAACCTGCATCTGAGCTACCTCTTCCTCTTTCTTCAAGTTTCTAATCACAAAAGCCCTCTTAATCTTTTTCAACAGACGGTAATTTTCATCATTCTTTGTTAGCTTGGTAGGCAATTGAGAGGCAATAGCAATTAACCTCTGCCTATTAGCTTCAGACATTGTATCCAAGTCATAATCCTTTAACCTCCAGTTAAAAGACCTGGTCTTTGCTTCTTCAAGAAGGTTTTCAAACACATTGTTTTGCATGTATAGATCAAATTCTTCTTGGAGCTCTCTGGCTATTCTCTCATCCTCAGCTACCCTTCTGGCATCTTCAACCATTTTCACTATAGCCTCAGCTTCAGGAGTTTGAGTTACCTGTTGAAGGGTTCTAGCTATATCAGCTTGAACAGGTTCCTCAGATAGAACTGTCTCTGAACTCCTTAAGGCTATCAGTGATTTAGCCACATCCTCAGCTTCTTCATTTCTTTGTTCTTCCGGTTGAACCACAGGTGTTTCATCAGTCCCAAATATTGAGGAGCTAGGACCTTGAACATCCACCTGGGTTGGAGTTTGTTGTTCTGGTTGAACATTTAGCTCTCCTTCAACTGGAACTACCGGTTGAACTACCGGTTGAACTTCCGCTTGAACCAGTAATTGACCATCAGTCGCCACCTGAGGTTGGGTGACTTCAGGTTCTTTATCAGTTATCTCCAGTACCTCAGTTCCTTCATTTTCACCAATCAAACTCTCATCTTCTCCTTCAGTCATAGTACCAACTGCTACAGTTGCAGTACTTTCTTCCATATCAGCTGCTGCCTTGCTGGTGGAGGCAATATTGCCTACAACATGATCACTGGCTCTTTCAGCCGGAAAAATAACGTCTTTCAGAAGTGTTGTGATCATGTTGATGTGCTCAGGGAGAGCACCAGCAATCAGCATGGACGACTGAACAAGCTCGGTGAGGTTGGGGTCCTTAAAAGGAGAAATAGCAATCAGTTGACTGCATCTCATATTCACCCAACTCTCTTCAACAGAAAAAGGCTCTATGCCAATCTTTTGGCAAGCTGTGGCTCTTACTTCAGCCGGTATCCTTTCTTCCTCTTCGATTTCAGTGATAACAGGTTTTGACAGTAACTTCTCCCCCAATTTGACAGTATCAGCTTCATCAGTTGCAATAACTTCTTCAGCATCTCTGGTAGGGTTTGAAGGACCTGCTTCAGTTGGAGTAGGATCAGCTTGAACCAATTTGGCAACAGTTGAGTTAAGAGCTTCAACCTGTGCTTGCAGAGAAAGGTACAGTTTCGTCAATTCAGGTAGTGTAAGACTATCCTCAACTAGCTTTTTGCCAGTATCCTTGGAAATAACCAAACTATCAATCCTAGATTGATCAGCATTGGTACCCATGGCTTCTTGGCACCTGGGATTCTCTTCAACTGTTCCAACAACCCTTGGTTCTAATGAAGGACTTCCGGGTGCTGATTCAGAGAAGATTGCCGCAGATTGGGTCTTATTGATGTTACTGCTGACACCAAGCTCCAGTTGGGATACTTGGGCAGCAGCAGCCCTTTCTGCATGAATCTCTTCAGAACTCCTGAGATTCACCTCCGGTGAGGAGTGGGGTTTCAGTGCTACAGTGTCCTGGCTTATCAGGATGTTCTCATGTAATGTGGCAGGTGAGTTAATAACACCTTCATTTAAGCCAAGAATGAGAGCAATGTCACTCCTGGGTGACAGGGGTTGCAGGGGTGAAAAATGTTCAGGTGGGGAAGCTACATCTGCTTCTAATGACTCCCCCTCAACAGAAGGTTCATCCCTAAGAGAGAATCCCAAATTTACCAGTTTCCGTTTAGGTTTTTTGCCTTGAACGGGGTTTGAAGCTTCAGGTTGGTTGGTGGTGCTAGGTGGAGGAGACCTAGTAACCACATTTCTCTGTCTCTTAAAAATGACAGGAGGTGAGTTTGATGAGGAGGTGGCAGTGGAAGTGTTTGTGGGAGCTTTCCTCTTTTTGGATTGAAAAACTATGAGTGAAGAGGAAGCTGGGACAGATGTGGGATCAGAAACTGTTAGGTCTACAGCTCTGCCATCTTGAGCCTGGGGCTCAGTTGCTGCTGCAGCTTCCGCTTGAACCTCTGCATCAGCAGGTTCATCAGGAAGCTGCCTTGGAATTGGTAGAGGATGGTCAGTATCCCTTCCAAGAAATGCAGACTTATTTACAGCAAGGTTTGAAAAAGTTTTCTCATTCAGAAGTTTTTGGTGCAAAATTGTACCAAGCCATACTATATGGGGGTACTCTTCTTTGAGAATATAGGTCAAAAATCTAGGGTATTGGTAAATAAATTCATAATGAACATTGGATTTTAGGGCTTGAAATTTTTTTTTGGTAAAATTAAAGTTCTCACCCTTGATCACAGCATAGAAGGCAGAGGCTTGCTCACTGGAGAGCTCATCAAAACCTCCCTTCTTTGGAGATAAACACACCAGAAGTGTGTGTGCAAGAATCTCCACTTGTATGGTAACTGCCCCTTCTTGATAGTTTTGCTGTGCAGGGAGCCACCATAACCAATGTTTCTGAATAAACAGAGATATCTTTTGTGATCTATCTCTCCGTATCCACCTTCATCCCTCAGTTTCAACAACCTTCGAACCTTCGCTTCATCAATTTCAACTTCCTTCCCTTGGACAGTTGACACAATTTTAACACTTCCGCTAGCCTCGTCGGTAACCCTAGCGTGAACCCAAAAGTCTTCCATCACCTCTTCAAATAATTCTGCTTCGACTGTAAGCGCATGATGGAGGTGAGAACTTTTGATGAACTCGATCATTCCATTGTAGATATCAGTCTTGGATGGTGGTTCAAGATATGCCACTAGGTTGTGTTCTACCGGAAATTTTGAGTCACCAACTGGCTTCTTGCCACTTGCCTTTCCCTTCGGAGCCATTGTTGTGACGGAATTCGAGAATGATGACGGTTAAGTGGGGGTTAATCGGAGATGGTTTGAGAGAATTTTGGGAGTAATTTCTGAGTGATGTTGCGAGAAATGGGGAAAATGACGGTAATTTAGGGCTTTTTACCCTTTTGGTGATGACGTGGAGGAGAGAGGTTGTAAATCGATGGTTCATTGACGGATGGGACAGGTGCTTTAGGGGTTATACAGTACAACTGGTTAAAGCATGACCTTATCCAAAAGTTAATTTACTGAAACCTCGGAATTAAACAATTAAAAATTCAATGGGTAAAATAAATGAGCATCCGCTTAGAAAATTGTGCCTTCCGGGTAATTAAATGATTCCTTGACTTTGTTGACCCGGAAGTTCTGGCGGAACCCATTTTCTCCTTTATTTTAAAAACCAAATTTCTTCCGTCTGAACTTCAAGCGGACAAGTTTTCCGCTTGGAAGAATTGTTTTCAAAAATAAGTTTCCACGTCAAATATAAAGCATTTTTCCGGTTGAAGTTCACCCGGTGAATTTCAAAAGTTGTTCTTTCAGGTTGAACCTGAACTTGAACCGGAAAATCCAAAACACATACATTTTGAAAATTTGTGTCGATTTTTCATAGTTTTAACAGCAGTTATTGACTATGAACTGAAATATTCTTCAATTAACACAATAGACTTTCTTTTTCTTTTTCTTTTTGTATCAAGAGACGGGCTCTTGAGCACATCTCTTTCTTTTATTAAAGTTGTGAAAAGTTTTATTCAAAGTTCATCATCCCAATGGCTGTGATGAGGTAGAAAAATCTTGCTTCATCGAAAGCTTTTGTAAACAAATCTGCCAGTTGATGATCAGTGTGAACTTTAAATAATTTGATTAAATTCTTTTCAGCATAATCTCTAATAAAGTGATACCTTATGTCAATGTGTTTGGTCTTGGAGTGCTTTACTGGATTGTTGATGATGGAAATGGCACTGTTGTTGTCTGCAAGAATAGGAGTTTCCATGAATGTGATCCCATAATCAAGCATCTGATTTTGGATCCAAAGGACTTGGCTGCAACAACTTGAGGCAGCAATGTACTCAACCTCTACAGTTGAAGTAGAAACACATGTTTGCTTCTTGCATTGCCAAGAGACAAGCCTTTCTCCTAGAAATTGACATCCTCCTGATGTTGATTTCTTATCTATATCACATCCTCCATAATCACTGTCTGTGTATGCTTTGAAAGAGAAGTCAGAGTTCTTGGGATACCACAAACCCAGTTTGGGTTGCCCCTTTAGGTACTTGAAAATTCTCTTAACAGCAAGCAAGTGTGACTCTTTTGGAGAAGATTGATATCTAGCACATAAGCAAACACTGAACATGATGTCAGGTCTACTAGCTGTGAGATACATCAGAGAGCCTATCATTGCTCTATACATGTGCACATCTACTGGCTTTCCACTTGAGTCACTGGTTAACTTGTGGGAAGTGGAGATGGGAGTCTTGGCACTTGAGCATGATAACATGTCGAATCTCTTCAGCATGTCTTGGATGTACTTTGATTGATTCAGAAAGATTCCTTCTTCAGTTTGCTTTACTTGAAGCCCTAGGAAGAAGGTTAGTTCTCCCATGGAGCTCATTTCAAATTTGGACTGCATCAAAGTTTCAAACTCCTTGCACAACGCAGTGTTAGATGAACCAAAAATAATATCATCAACATAAATTTGTACCATTAGCATGTCATTACCAACAGTTTTAACAAAAAGAGTTTTGTCAATTGCTCCTCTCCTGTAGCCATTCACTAGAAGATAATTAGAAAGAGTTTCATACCAGGTTCTAGGAGCTTGTTTGAGACCATACAAAGCTTTGATCAGCTTGCATACCTTGTTCGGATGGTGAGGGTCTTCAAAACCAGGAGGTTGATTGACATAAACTTCTTGTTCCAGGAGGCCATACAGGAAAGCACTTTTCACATCCATTTGATACACTTGGAAGTCTTTAAATGCAGCATAGGCTAGGAAGATTCTAATTGCTTCCAACCTGGCTACTGGTGCAAAAACTTCATCATAATCAATGCCTTCTTCCTGTACATAGCCTTGCACAACCAGTCTTGCTTTATTCTTGATAACAATTCCCCTATCATCTTTCTTGTTTCTGAACACCCATTTTGTTCCAATTGGTTATGCTCCATCAGGCAGATCTACCAATTCCCAAACCTTTTGCTTGTTTATCTGAAATAGTTCTTCTTGCATTGCCTCTACCCAGCTGTTGTCTTCTAAGGCATCTGCTACCTTCTTGGGTACTTCTTGAGACAAAAATGCAGCATGCAGACAGATATTTGCATTTGCAGATCTACTTCTTGTCAGCACTGGAGCTGAAGCTTCTCCAATAATATTTCCCACTGGATGATCTTTGTTGATTCTTCTATCAATGAACATAGGAAATTCATGGCTTCTTCCATTTGAGGGTATGTTGAGCTGAGGAAGTCTGTGATCAAGCTCAACATTTTCAAATTGTGACATAGGATCTGAAACTCCAACTGATTCAAGAGAATTGGTATCTGAATTGTAGATCAGATGATCTAAATTGAGCTCATTTGATGTGTTATCATGTGAGTTTCCAGCTTCATTTGACTCTGATTCAGTATTCTCTTCAGTTTCTGAAATTTGATTTTCCGGTTGAACTTGAACCGGAGAAATATGTTCAGCTTGAACTTCAAGCGGAACAATTTCTTCTTCAATTTGAATTATTTCAGTCAGTTTCTTGTCATTCCTTGGGAAAACAGGTTGAGAACTCATTGAAGAGAAGAAGATTGACTTCTCATTATCAGTTTGATTTTTCTTACAATGCTCATCAGCAGACCTGTTAAAGTTTTGTTCCTGCACTAGAGAGCTCACAGGCTTATCAACAGTTATGTTGAAAGCAGTGGTTAGTGCATCAATATCAAATAACCAGCTTGGCTGAGACTTAAAATTGTTGGCAGATTTCTCATTGAAAGATACATTTATGGTTTCTTCAACAATTTTAGTTCTCTTGTTGTATACTCTAAATGCCTTTGACACACCAGAGTAGCCAACAAAATAACCTTCATCTGCCTTTTCAGCAAACTTAGGCAAAGATTCACTGGTTATTAAAATAGTGACAGAACAACCAAATGGCTTAAAGAAATAAATGTTTGGCTTCCTTTTTCTCCAAAGCTCATAAGGTGTTTTGTTCTTTCCCTTGACAATTAAGATCCTGTTTTGGACATAGCAGGCAGTGTTCACTACTTCAGCCCAAAATATCACAGGGAGCTTAGAGTCTGCCAACATTGACCTGGCAGCTTCAATCAATGTCCTATTTCTCCTTTCAGCAACACCGTTTTGCTGTGGAGTTCTGAGGAGCACTAAATTGCCTCAAAATTCCCTTTTCCTCACAAAATGAATTCAGAACATGATTTTTGAATTATGTGCCATTGTCACATCTGATTGTTTTGACTTTAAGATTGGATTGATTTTCTAAATTAATGACAAGAGTTTTCAACAATTCAGCAGTTTCATCTTTTGTTTTGAGAAAGAAAACCCAAGTATATCTAGAAAAATCATCAATTATAACAAAGCAGTATGACCTTTTTCCTAAACTCATTACTCTAGTTGGACCAAATAAGTCCATGTGCAAAAGCTCTAGAGGTTTTGAGATTGAAGATTCAACTTTTGGCTTAAAAGAGGTTCTGTGTTGCTTGCCTTTGAGACATGGCACACAGTTTTCAGAACATATAAAGTGCTTGTTAGGAAGACCCTTAACCAAGCCTAAATTTACAATTCTGTTCATGTTCTTGTAGTTCACATGACCTAACCTCCTATGCCAAAGATCAGATTCGTCAACTGAGGCTTTGGATACAAAGCAAGCAGTGCCACATGAAGGTGTAGCCACTGACATATCCAAAATGTATAGTCCATCTCTCCTGGGTGCCTTAAGCATTATCAACTCATCAGGAATTTTAACACCAGGTTTGAGAACTATTGCCTCTCTCTCATTAAACATTAAATTCAAATTCTTGTCACACATTTGTGAGACACTAAGCAAATTAAAATTCAATGTATCAACAAAATTGACTCTGTCAAATTTTACCAGTCCGTTTGTCACATCACCTTGTGCTGTGATATGGCCTTTTGTGCTTCCAAAGGCAACTGGTCCTCCATTGATTCTTTTTGTATTTTCCAGAATGTGCTTATTCCCTGTCATGTGGCAAGTGCAACCACTGTCAACTACCCATAGGCTATTCTGGCCTATATTTTGCACCTGCACATATCAGAATTGATTAATTTCTATAGGGGACCCAAGCCTGAGTGGTCTTGGGTCTGCCATAAGCATCATTATACTTGTACTCTTTGAGTACTAGAGTATTTACTACTGGGGCTTCATTTAGCAGATCATCATTGTCCAAACTGAAGTTCTCATACTAAGCACTTGTTTGACTAGACCTTTCATCTTTGGTGTTCCTTTTTGCAGCAATTTTCCTATCCCTATATTCTTTAAACTTTCTTTGCTTGTTGGTTAGTTTCTTGAGTTTTTCACTTTCTTGATTAACCAACTTAGTCCTTTCAGGTGATTTTGAAAATCTTTGAGGAAAATGTTTGTTTTGATTTAAACTCCCCCCCCCCCCCTGAAGTGGAACATCATGATTTCCACTTGAACCATTAGCAAATACAGTTTCAAATTGATTGAGTTTGCTGTTTCTTGAAAAGTTTTCTCTAGAGGTGACTTTTCCTCTGGAGGGGTTTCTTCTTCCTTGAGCTTCAAAATGTTCAAACCCATCAGCAAAATGAACTTGAGGTCTCTGCTTTGGAGCAGTAACTGATCTGGGTTGAAATTTACTTTCCGGCTGAACATGAGTTCGAGCGGAAAAATGTTCCGCTTGAACTTCAACCGGAAAACGATTTTGCTTTAAAACAGTGAAACTACCATTTCTATCATTACCAACTAAAACTCTGTTGGATTCAGATCCAAAATGCTTCAAAGTGTGGTTTTTCACAGGTGAGATTCTTCCTGTGAGCTTCTTTTGAAAATCAACATTTGGTTTCAAAACAGGTTTTGGTTTTTGAAATGGTTTAACTTTACTCATTGGGTTAAACTGATAGACAGCAGCTAGGTGACCTTGTTCACCACAGCACATGCACTCAACAATTTTGGTTTCAAATTTCCTGGGAGACTCAATTTTGGTTACTTGATTAAAGTTTAATTGACCAGACCTTTGAGTTTGACTTCCCTTTGGTTGCTCAGGTTGCTTTCCTCCAACTTTTGAATCCTTAGGTTCATAAACAGTTGGTGGAGGAACAGCAATTGATGGTCTCAAAATGTTTAATTGGTCAGCTGGAGCAGATGTGCTAGCAGCAGTGACTTCAATTTTCTTAGACTCAACAGTGTTTTCAGAACTGGATTGTGATGAAATGTCATCAACTGTGAGACTGACTTTACATTCTGATTTTAAAGCTTCAATTGGTTTGATTACAGGTGAGTATTCAATTGGTGGCTCAACAGAGTTATAGCCAACACCTGCTTTACCATACATCCCTCCCATCCACAGTTTTTCAGCCTTTTTGTTTGCTGTTTGAAATTTGTCACAAGTAAACAAAGCATCTTTCATCTTGATCTCAAGAACATCAACCTCAGCCTTAGCATCTTTGGTTTCATTTCTTGATTTCTCAAGTTTTGACAGCAAGTCATCAAGCTGTGTTTCAAGCACTGAGTTGGTTTGTTTTAACTGTTCATACTCTTTGGTTGAGTTTTCGATTTTTGAAATGTATGATGATTCAGTTTTCTTAAAACATTCCTTTAACTCATTTAAGTTTGAAACTTCATCAATCAAATCAGTGTTGTGATTTCGATATTTTGCCACTTGTTCTATGCAGGCAGGGCTACATAGATTCTCTAAGACTTTCTCAGGGATAGAATTTACCTGATCTGAGATGGAGTCCTGTTTGGCCATTAAAGCATGGTTAATGGGTTCAAACTCAGCAACGAAATCTTCCCATTCAACACATGATGTTTGATTTGCAACAGTAGCTACCACGTTCTGGTGGTTTTGACTTCCGGTTGGCTTTGGTGGGGTGGGGTGTGAACCTGAGTTGTTTCCAGAATTGTTGTTGTTTGAGTTGCTTCCTCCATGATTTTTCCCTTGAGCATGGTTCTGATTCTGTCCTTCTCTTCTTGGTTGAGAGCATTCTCTTGCAAAATGACCAAGTTGGTGACAATTGTAGCATTTGACTTTACTTTTGTCAAGGCCTATGTGAGCACCTTTTGCTCCCTTGTAGGTTCTACCTGTTCTTTTGTAAAACCTTTGAGCTCTTACAGAAACCATGGCAAGTTGAGTCATTATATCCATTTCTTCTAAGTCATCAGCACCTATGCATTCAAGATCTTCAGGTATGAAGCCTTGATAAGAGTCAGCTGCTACATGAGCATTGTGAGAACTTTCAAAGGAGTTTGAGAAGTTCTCTTGACACCTTGGTGTCTCAGGGAAACTGACTATATGTGAGAGATATGATGATGAGTTGGATGACCTTTGACTGTTAAAATCAGTGGTTACTAGTGCAGATGAGAACAGCTGAGTTGATTCAGAAGATGAGCTTTGTTTAAGATCTAGTTCCATTTCATAAGCACTGAGTATGCCATGAAGTTCACTTAGTCTCATCTTTTTCAAGTTCTTGCATTCCCTGATGCTTACTGTGTAAACTGTCCACACAGAAGGCAGGGAACGTAGAAATTTTCTGTTCACATCTACTTGTTCTAGTTTAACATCCACTTTTTGGAGTTCATCAAGCAACGAGACAAATCTTAAGTACTGGTTTGTCATTGTTTCACCAAATTTAAAAGTAAAGTTTTCATACTTTTGTTTTAAAACATCTTTCTTGTTTTCTTTTACTTCACTGGTTCCTTCATACATTTCACTTAAGGCATTCCACAGGTCAAATGCAGTTTTATATCCTTTAAACCCACTTAAAATGGAATTAGGAAGTGCAGCCTGTAGAGTCCAATATGCCTTATGGTCAAATTCAAGAGCAGTGTAGTCAGATTCAACATATTTATCTAATGGCTTAGGTATCTTGACTTCTGCATCATCAGCAGATGAAACCATTGGTGAGTAGGGTCCTTCAGTGAAAGATTTCCAAATGCGACGGTCCAAAATCCTAACAAAACCTTCCATCCTGAGTTTCCAGGTACCAAAGTCATCAGGAGTGAACATTGGTGGTTTGTTGGAGGAGCCATTTGGGCAACTTAAACTGAAATCACTCATTTTGAAAAACCTTTAGAAAGATAAAACAACGAAGCTTGTAAAGCAAGCAAGTAAAGTATCGACTTTGAAGCACAAAAAGTCTTCAAAGTGAGAGCCAAAGCTCTGATACCACTTGTAGGATCGTTATTAGTTATGAATAAACTAAAACTAAGCCCTTTACTTGCAAATATAACCCTGCAGAATTAAAGTTATATTTCACTTTACTTAAGCGATGTTAAACTCTTGTATAATGTAAAGGCTTGATTTGCAGAATAGTAGAGACAACGAAATATCGAAGATTCGGCACTATTTGCATTAACTCAAAGCTACACTATTACAAGTGATAACCACACTGATGATGATGATGTGTAAACTAAGAGATAACATGCTATATATAGTGCTAATGAGATCAATGACAGCCATTGATCTCATGCGATCTAATCTAGACCGTAAACATAAAAGTCAAATACAAACTACCAAAAGAATAAACATCGACAATCGGAATAACTTGCGTGTTGGCAGCAACAATCTACTTTAGGAGAGCGGCTTGGGCAGATGTAGAAGCATACGAGAAGCTTTTGCAGGACGGGACTTCTGAAAAGACTTCTCAGGAAAAGTCAGGTTGAACTCTTTATCTGGTGGATAATCGAGTTCACCCGGAATATTCGCTAAGTACCAAAATTGCTTCTTTCCGCTTGAAGTGCTGAATTCCGCTTGAAGTGTAATTCCGCTTCAACTTCAGCCGGAACTAGTAAAATTGACATTTCAGCCGGAAATCTTCCAAGCTCTATTTTTCCTTACAAGTGTGTTGTTGGAAGAGTTAGCAGATATTCAGAAACAATTGTCAGAAGGTTGTATTCAGAATGATCAACAAAAGTCACAACTTCAACATGTAAATGATGAGTTCATGACAAAAATTGTCAAGTTAACTGCTGCTAATGAAAAGCTGGTCAAGGAGGTTGAAGCATATAAATCTCAAGTTAAGGATGTTGGTGAAGATTTTGAAAATTTGTTTTAAAAATCCACAAAACGGGTGGAAGCACTTACGACATCTAACGCTAAGCTTCAAAAAGCAATGGATGAAGTTATTGCTGGCAGAACTCAATATCAAATTGTTCAGTCGGAATTGAAAGACACAATCATTACTCTGAAGAAAGACAAGAGCTTGTTAACCAGAAATGTTGAGATCTATAAGGAAAGAGTGGATAAAATTACCAAGGAAGTACATGTTGCTCATGATGGTATGAGAAGAGAAAAAATCTTTAGTTAACAGCACATTTGAGAAATTAATTCAATCAGAACAGGTTATTGCTGAAACTCACAAGACAATAACTGATTTGAAAGTGGAAATTTTGGATTTGAATCGTCAATTGCATAATTTGAAGAATTCTCACTCGTTTACGAGTTATTTGTGTCAAGATGATAACTTCAAGAAGGTGTTTGGAGGAGATGATTTCAATCAGATTCCACATCCGGTGATTCAAACAGAGGTTGTTGTTGATTTGAGCACTCCGACTCTAAAGGAAGATTATTCTGCATTTGTGTCTGAAAAATCGGAGAAGAAGACGTTAAAGCATGTCAACAAGAAAGAAGAATCATTAGCATCTGGTGCACCTACATTTGTTAAATTTGTTTCTGGTGGTATTGGTGTTCCTGATGAACAAATTTCTGATAATAAGTTGATTGAAAAAGATGAGAAGTTGGGATCTGAGGAAAAATTAGCAGCTGAGTTGGTATAAGCTAACAACTTGTAGGGCATTAAAGCTAAATTCACCCAAGCTGCTCAAGATGGTTCTTTTAAATCTCAAATTGATCTGACAAAGCTACCGGGTTACAAACAATCTGGTTTGGGTAGTACAGGCAAGAAGTTTGAAAAGAAAAATCAGAAAAACTTGTCAAAGAAGGTTAAGAATGCAAAGCAAGACACAAGCTTGGAACAACTTTATTATTTGGCTCAAGTTTTCATGTCTACCATGGAGAAGGAATTTGGGGTAAAGCAGAAAAAGAAGTTTTCATCTGAAAGTTGTTCAAAAGAATCTTCTTCATCTGGGTCTAATGCTACACCTCAAAGTCCTACATCTAAATGGGTACATTCTAACCGATTTCAAGTTTTTGATGATATTTCTGATGATTCTGGACTCACTGATAAATGTCATCCAGTTCGGGACCAGCCACAATCTAAATGATCATATCGTTTGTGCTATCAATGTCGCCGAAAGGGACATATGGCACAAGATTGTCCTGTAACTGCCAAAAGAACTTTTTCTAGAAAAACTGCCACGATAATTGATGAATCAGGCAGAATTTTTACTGAATCACCATCTTCACATTTTAAATCAAACAGTAAACATGTTTTCAAAAGTGATTCTAGTGTTGGTGCTTCGTCGCAAGATGATGTTTCAGTAAAAACTGCACCTGCAAAAATGCAGTGGCGACCTAAGTTGGTCACCAAGGCTGCAAATTATTTTGAGGAAGACACTGGTCGACCAGAAGCTGTGTGCTTCGGGTCATTTGAATACTAATCATTTAAACCAGTGTGCAGGTACTTCTAGAAGACCCGTTGGTGATTGAAAAGGTTGCTGATGGAGAAGTATTCTGCGTTTTAACTTAAATTTCAAGTCATATCAAATTTCAAACTTTCTGAAAGCTAAAAGCTGAAAGGTATCAGTATCGATTGGTCAATTTCTTTCTTTTTCATTTCGTATGTAGTTTAGGGGGTGATAATTAAAAAAAAAACCAAAAAATAGTGTCTTTGTGTTTTTGTTAAAATGAAAATTCAAAAATAGAGTTTTCATTTTAAGGGGGAGAAATGAAAAAATACAAAAACATAGAAAACAGAAAAATGCAATAAACATTGAAAATGAGAAATTGATCCGACATATTTGGGAAATGATGGTACATTGTCTTACATGTCTGGCTCATGGATAAATTAGATGAAAACACCATAAGATCATTGTTTGATGTGCTTGGTAGGCTCGGAATTAAATCAGAAAGTATTCAGATGTGATAAACACATTAAATACTAATGCTTGACCAAGTGGACAACATCTTGATGCATATCTCATGATATATCAAGAAAAGATATGTGAATAAGAAAATGAGAAGTCACTGTGTAAACATGTGTTCATTTTGCAAAGATTTAAACTTGTTTGATTTTTTTATTTTGTCAAACGATCGGACTTTCTCTGCGTGTCCACAAGACCGACCTGATCGTTGTTCGTTTGACGTTCTGCTTTATTTTCTTTGGTGTTTCGTATAACTCATCGGACTTTCTCTGCGTATACGGAAGTATCGACCTGATTGTTGTTGATTATACAATTTCAACTTGTTTTATTTTCTTGTTTTGTTAAATCCGAGGCCTTATCTGCGTATCGAAAGATCGACCTTAAGTTAGACGATTTAACATTCTTATTTCTTTTTGCATGGAACACAGTTTACTGATTCATGAATACAATCATTATGTGATTAAATCACAAGTGAAATCACAAAGTGTAATAAAAGAATATACATATCTGAGTTTGTCTGATAGTGTGGGGTACACTGGTCAAAACAGTCTAATCAATACAATAACATATCCAGATGTTATGAGTATGATTGTGCCTAAGTTTAAGATAGACAAATTATACCAGTAATCGACATGACTTGTGTGCTGAAGTAATTGAAATTGAAGTGTAGTTCAGCATATCATGACCAATATGATCCCAAGTTGTGATCTTTCTCGCAAAAGACAAAAATAGTGTGTAATTCAGTATTTCATTTCTGCATTGCATTTATGTTTCATATTTGAAAAATCCAAAAAGATTTTAGGTGTGTTTTAGCATAGACTTAGAAAAATCAAAAAGATTTTAGGTGAGTTTTGATATAAAGTTTCAAAAAGCCAAAAAGATTTTGTTTCTTATTTGTTTTCGACCGATCAATACACGATACAAAATCAAATTTTCAAAACTATATCTTGGATTCTCGAAGAGAAGTTTTGCGCCAAGATTAAAATAAATTTCAAAAGAAAAGGAAAGCTGTGTTTCTGTCTTCTGAAATTGCAGGTTCTGAGTGACAAGATTCAAGCATGGTGAAAGGGGAGTATGTTATATCTTTCACAAGTGGATCTTGAAGTTCAAAGATTGTTCAAGATTGATCCAGCCGTGCAAGCTCTCTTTCTGACAAGATTTTAAGTTAAAGATCAGATGCGGTGATGCTGAATATTGAAGACTGAAGTTTTGTTAGATAGATAGATAGTTAGTTACAATACACGTTAAGGGGGAGTTTGTTAGAGCATATTCCTATGCTACGTTGTGTCTCGTGTATTGTATCTAATCTAGAGCGTCTGTGTGAGTCAAGGTAGTCACTGGCCGTACCATATGAACCGCCGTACCAGATGGTACGGACGTACCAAGTGGTCCGTGGGTGGTACGCCGACCAGAGCTAAGTGACTATAAATAGTTCGTGTAAGAGAGAGCTACTTAGTTCTGTCATTCTTGCATCTTAACTGTGTATTCTAAAGTGTGTTTCTCTCTCTAGCTTGTAACCTCTTTGTGAATCAATAAAGCAAAGCTTTATTTACTCGTTTGTGTTTCTCCGATTACCGAATCATGCAGTAGTAAGATCCATCAGTGGTTTTACAACCTCAAAAATGAAGAACATGGCTCTGATACCAAATTTTCAGGACCTAAATTTGAGCACAAGTTTCTCATATGATTCATCACACAAGTGCGGAAATCATGTGTGATGGTCGATTCCGGTTGAATCTGCATCAATGCTCACCCATTGATGATTTCTAAAGCTCAAGAACACACATACTACACCAAGAACACACACACAAAATGCTCTCTCTGTAGAATAATCCAGGAGTAGCGTATTCCAAATAGGGTTTTCTCAACTGTATTTATACTACTAGAGAGAGCATAGGACAAAAGGAATGTTTGACACAGCAATCATTACATAGATTTCAGTAATGAATATTCCATCAGACAGACAAGTTCGCTAAGCATTAAACAAGTTCGCTAGGAATTAGCAAGTTCGCTAACAAGTCCGCTAAACAATAACAAGTTCGCTAAACACAAACAAGTCTACTAACAAGTCCGCTAAGCAATAACAAGTTCGCTAACAAGTTCGCTAAACACCAATAAGTTTGCTAAACACAATCAAGTCTGCTAACAAGTTTGCTAAGCAATGTTAAGTTCGCTAACAAGTTCGCTAAGAACAAAACAGGTTCGCTAAGTTCATGAACAAATCTGCTAAGTAAACAAGTCCGCTAGGAATAAATTAAGTTCGCTAAGACATGTATATTGAAAAATCAACAAGTACGCCAAAAGTAAAGTAAGTCCGCTAAGTACAAGATCAGAAGTTCGCTAAAAAGAAATACAAGTCCGCTAATATAGAAACAGAATTTTATTAAGTACAAACCCAAAATCTATTACAAAAGCAAAGTATCAATTCTAATTAAGGCATCAAGAGGTCTTCACCAGCAATACTCAACGGTGAACGGTTTGTGTTGCCAACAACCAAAACGGGTTCCAACAATCATGTGGACCTAAAATAATAATTATGGGTTATTATTTATCATTTTATGTGATTATCTAAGGATTATGTTTCTATAAACGTCACACATTAAATATGTGTTGATATATATATTCGTTAGTCATCATCAAAGTTATCTCCGTTAACCCCGTTAGCTCTGATTAATCTTTCATTAACCTTAGGGGACCGATATTGCCAAGTTTAAAACTTCCATTTACTAAACAAACCTGCAAGGACTTGTTTTGCAAATACCCAAACCTGATTCCACATTATGAAATTATGTAGGGGTCATTTTTGCCAAAGGATGAATGTTGATTGAGGTTTTATAACGGACGTTTGTCCGACGGTCGCCACCCCCCCCCCCCTTCCAGATTCAGGTAACGACTCTGGGCATTAACCCATGCATCCTCAATTGGTTACCCCTCCACCGCCCATAAACATCTTCCATTCATGCCATTCTGATCGTCACTCTCCCTCTCTCTCTCTCTCTCTCTCTCTCTCTCTCTCTCTCTCTCTCGTTCTCTATAGTCGGCGACGAAGAAAAATCCCTCCCCACCAGAGCCAAGATTAATGGTCAAACATCACCGGAAAAGCACCCCGTAGTCGTTATAGTTCACTGCTCGAAGCAGCCGAGAGTTCCAGTCCATGGACGAGTTTCGAAGTTGAGGTCGGTTGAGTTTCGTGTTCGATTTCGACGTCAAAAACACTTCACAACCCATCTCAGATTTGAGGTAATCACTTTACTATGTTATTTGCATGTCCTCTGGGTCACTTTAATATAAAAGAAAGGTTTTCGATTTTAAACACAAACCAGAGAAGTAGCGCAGTGGCTAGGACGCGCGAGTCATATCCTTGAGGTCGCGGGTTCAAGACCCGGCAGCCCAATATTTTTTTTGTATTTTGGTAAAACCTGTTTTCAGCCACTATTAATGATCAAAGCTTCTTATGTTCGAAATGTTAACCCAACAGAGCCCTTGGCTCAATGGTTTAATCCTCGTTTGTTGAATTGGAGGTCGTGGGTTCGAACCCGGTGAACTCCATAATTATTTTTGTTCTTATTATTTTTGCGATTTTGAGCACTTGGTGACTTTGGACTTGTACCATAAGTGTTCTTTAGCGGTTTTAAGGCCCTAAGCTATGCTATGGATTTTTAAAGGAGTTTCTCGTTATTTGACAAAAGGAAGTTTTAAACAAACGAATATAGATATGTATTTTATTATTTAGTGTGGATTTACGTATGTATAAATAATGTATATATTGCGAAAATAAATATATAGATACACGTATTTGGATTATTGAAAACCCTTGGACGTTTTATATAAACAATATAAGGATACGTATATGTTTTGTAAATTTTTTATTGACACAGTTGCGCGATTGATTGAAAAATATACATATCTCGGTGTTAAACAAATAATTATAATTAATGTATTTTGTGATATACGCATTCTAAGCATCAGAAATATATATATTTATATAAATATTTATAAATTATGAGTATATTTGGGGAATACTCGTTATTGATATAATTATATATCAAGTTATATATATATTTTATATAAATACATATTTTATCATTTCGATTTTATGGATGTATATTATTATTGAATAATATCTTTTTCGTCAACTTTCGTAATCATCTTGATTTTGGTTATGTGCCTCCGTCGACTCGTTTTGAACTTTAGGATCTTCGTGTGTCAAAGTGACATCGTCTATCTTTCACCGTTGATCTAGACTTAGTCGTTTTCAATTGAACGCACACTTATATATGTATATGCTCGTAAGGTGTTTGGTAGATTACACAAGACCTGCTAGTTGCTACTTGCTGTTATTATTTACCTGCTAGTTCACAACTCTGTTTATGTTACATCCGGTTTGAGATGGTAACGCGCATTGAGAAACTGGTTGCTTTAATACTAAAGATAATGCCACTATATATCGCATGCTCAATAGAATGTTACACCAACTTATGTCCTTACAATTCGAACCCGTTAATAGTGTAATAGCAAGGTAATATTGAGTAGTACTACTGGGGTTTCACAAATCTTACTCAGCGGGCATGAGATGCACCACCCAACTGGCGGTCGGACTGAGAACAACGTCAGCCTAAACATACCGTTGCTCTGGTGGGCACAGGGAAGGCAAAATGCGTAGGCTAATCCTGCGTGCATTAGTCAGCTTCGGTTACAAGCCATTTAGTGTCATGAAAATAGGCTAGCTACCTACGATATGGATTATGCTTTAAATCTTACATTACTATTTACGAACAATAACTATCGTGTTCGTATGACATACTATTTATGGAAAAAGACTGTCGTATCCGTAGAACAATTCTGTACACTTATGTATACGTTACTTACGTGAACTTACCAACCTTTGGTTGACACTTCCTCTTTAACATGTTTCTCTCAGGTCGCAGGTGTTCGAGTATCATGAGTATGCGTGCATGAGCCTTTAAAACCATGTTATGGTTTTCTATACAAGTTACGATTATTTCGAGTGAAAATGTTTTATGTAAATACTAAATCTTTAGTTTATGCTTCCATATTTGTAAAACTCTGAATTTATATTATATTTTACTATAATGAAAATCTTTTGATATTTAATGGTTGTTTGTTATAACTAATGGACTGGGATCCTGGTTTGCTCACACCCCACACGGTAAAACTCCGTTAGTGGAAATTGGGGGTGTGACAGATTGGTATCAGAGCCCTTGTTTACAGCGAACTAAGACTTTTGTCTTAGACTGTAACTGTTTTCCGTTAGTTGCGCACTAAAACGTTTTTCTCATGCATCATGGTACTCACTCCTACACGCGCCCGGTCTACAATATGTCGTTTATACCATCTAACACTATTATACTCATAGCGAGGAGCCGGTTATTCATGAGTCGTCTTCAACATCTCGGGGTCATTCATCTCTTACTTAGTGTCCATGGACGATGAGACGTCAAATCAGATCGAAGGATCACATCTTTGCTCTTGACGAGCCGATTGCTGCTTGGGACTATTCTAGACTGGAAAACTGGGTGTTGTACCCCTGGCAAATATCGTATGCTGAATTGGGAATATAGTGTAATACCTCTTCCTGTTCTTAAATCTTTCTCCTTGGGAGGTGCCTGTTATACCTGCTCTACATACACATCGGAACACTTTTGTTCAAAAAACATGGTCATGACGTGCTAATAGCACGATCATTCGGCTTCAGAAGATACAACATTGTATGGGTCCAATTGGTTGCCTATGGGGCACTTGTACCTGCTATTGTTATCCAGATAATTTTCACCAATGCATTTATCTTTTAAGATCTTTCCTTTCTCGTTTCTAATGCATAGTTACGTTGTAATATCACAACATGAATGTAACTCTTATTGTACAAACGGTACCTGATGTGGGTCAACTGGAATTTTTTTTTTCTCTTTTTTCGGATTTGTGACCAAATCTATATGGGTGATAACTGTTCTGAAGCTTTGAGTTAAACTAAGGGCATTGTGACATACCCTATTCATACCTTGTGGAATCAAATTTCTAACTAATTTGTACCAAGTGGTTTGTTCTAGTTCAGGCGAGCATCTTATCCTCGAAACTTGTCTCTTTAATGAATTCCGGTCAGTTAACCTTGGGTTAGTGACCGCACCATTGATACTCACCCCATGGATGTCACATCTATACTCCACCATACCTGTTAGCTAATGTAAGAGGAACTAGGGTGACCATACAAGGTAAATTACCGTTACGGGTGCACACGTAAATGTAACTTGCATTGTATGGATATCCTGTAGAATCCTACTCGGTAAGCTGATGGTCATATCAGATACAAACTCCTATTTTAAAACCTCATGATATTTGAATGTCGAGCATGTTGGACTTAACCCATGGTTGAAGTCATCTATCATTGAAACCCTTTACAAACGTAATGTGAATATTAGTCCTGGTTGGACATCGTTTCACTAGTACATTTCGATGACAAGTTTTCTTAACTACAGAAATTCTTGACGAAACCTTTGACTAGGCTTTGAGCCATCTTGAATCATAACTCTACTTCTACGACTTTACCTGCTAGATCCTTTCTTGGAACTCTTACAACCACTTAACAACCAGATTAACTTTAACCAGAAAAACACCCAAACAGCAGTGGATAAACAAAAGGGATGAAGTATATACCTCAATCACTGGAACATATCTGCTGGCAGAAAACTCTTGTGAAGTTTTCCTCGTTAGCCTCATACTCCCTGATGTTTCTTGGGCGAACTAAAAACTTGTTTCCAACAGTTTCATCACGATCTTATGAACATCATACCTCACCACAAATATTGTCTCACCCAATGGGAGAATGTTAGTGAAAAGACTTCCTGAACCCGCACTATTTCTTTTTGTCTGTATATTTCGAAATGTTTATCATTTAACTACCAGCAATTCCTGATTCTTTCACTCTTAGTATCCTTTATATCTTGGATAAGCTTTCAAGCTTCGAACCAACAAGTGTTACACTCATGGTTAGCATTTCAATTGGTTAAAATCATGGAGGATGAGACTACTTTGTGTCTCTACCACAGTAACAATACACAATCTTTTATGGAAAACTCTATTTACACCCATCAAATGTGGACTTGTTGTTATCTATCGCTAATACTACTATCAACCTTGTAATTTTTCCCTTCTTACATTTAGAGAACACCAAGTTCTTATCCTTGGGTGGCTATTTCTCTCTTGGAGAGTATTAAACCAAGCTGCCCCTACAATTTTGTATATCCACTTACACTCAGGTTATGAAAAGATTTGCAACAAACGGTGGTGGTAGGCCTAGAACAATTTTTACACCTTGAACATTGGGAGGCTTGACAAATTTCTGGAACACGGATCCTCAATATCCGTCTTAGGAAACTTTCATTGATGAACTCGAACCAAATGGTCTACCTTAAATTTTGGATCGTCTGGAAATCCGAAGCGTTATGATATTCACACTGCACGTGCCAAACTCCCGACGATCTTCACTAGAATGAAAGACAATACGCATCTTATTGGTCTTGTGAAGAAGCACCTGCACCCTTTGTTTGCATAAAGTATTGAGGTTTTAATCTCTTACCCCTTTAAAATCTATCGTATGGCAGAAACTTGATGTCCTCTACTCCCGATAAAAATATTCAACGTGGTTTGACTAATAGCTAGTAATGGTAGGCAGCCGGGACGCCTTCAAGGTGTTGGTAGTGTGGTCGGTTAGCTGCGGTACCCTATATATAAACATTAGTGGAAAGTTGAATGTGGGACCACTTTCGGACCAAGGATTGACGTTAGAGTCATACACAAGAACCTAATCTTGAGAAACTCCATCTAGCGGGACTATGCTCTCGAAAAAGCTGTTTAATGCTTCTTTCTCTGAGATTACAGATATTTCTTATGTATTTCTACCAAAAAGGAACGTACCCGACATAATCAAACCCATGCTTTCGAATGTCCGAATCGAGAAGAAAGCTCCCCTAATGAAAACTTCTTGTTACGGGTCAGATGTGAGCTCTGACTTAGATGAATACCAACGTCTTAAAAAGAAGAGATTTTTTTCTCTCTTACGAATGATAAACCACATGATCAAATGAACAACTCCAACTTTTAGAATTATGTGTTATGAGGTAGATCAACTACCATTTAAGGAAAAGCTACTTTTGGAACGACTATCCCTTTTGATAAACTTTCTGAGGTTATGAAAAGATTTGCAACAAACGGTGGTGGTAGGCCTAGAACAATTTTTACACCTTGAACATTGGGAGGCTTGACAATTTTCGGGAACACGGATTATCATTATCCGTTTTAGGAAACTTTCATTGATGAACTCGAACCAAATGGTCTACCTTAAATTTTGGATCGTTTGGAAATCCAAAGCGTTATGATATTCACACTGCGCGTGCCAAACTCCCGACGATTTTCACTAGAACGAAAGACAATACCCATCTTATTGGTCTTGTGAATGGAAGCACCTACACCTTTTGTTTGCATAACGTATTGAGGTTTTAATCTCTTGCCCCTTTATAGTCTATCGTATGGCAGAAACTTAACGTCCTCTACTCCTAATAAAAATATTCAATGTGGTTTGACTAATAGCTAGTAATGGTAGGCAGCTGGTATGCCTTCAAGGTGTTGGTAGTGTGATAGGTTAGCTGCGGTACACCTTATATATAAACATTAGTGGCAAATTGAATGTGGGACCACTGTCGGACCAAGGATTGACATTAGAGTCATACACAAGAACCTAATCTATAGAAACTCTATCTAGCGGGACTATGCTTTCGACAAAGATGTTTAATGCTTCTTTCTCTGAGATTACAGATATTTCTTATGTATTTCTACCAAAAAGGAACATACCCGACATAATCAAACCCATGCTTTCGAATGTCCGAATAGAGAAGAAAACTCCCCTAACGCGAACTTCTTGTTACGGGTTAAATGTGAGCTCTGACATAGATGAACACCAATGTCTTAAAAAGAAGAGATTTTTTTTTCTCTCTTACGAATGACAAACCACATGATCTAATGAACAACTCCAACTTTTAGAATTATGTGTTATGAGGTAGATCAACAACCATTTAAGGAAAAGCTACTTTTGAAATGACTATTCCTTTTGATAAACTTTCTGAGATACCCCAGATCCTTTCCTAAGAAACACATGATTTGACCTCTTGATTCATGGTAAACCTACACTAAACCTTAACAAAAACTCATATATACGATTATCCAAAACCGAAGCCGCTTTTGAATACCTTGATGCTCTGTGTTTTAAAGACACACGTTTATTTCATGCACGCGTTATGCAATATTTTTCAAACAATATTTAAACCAATGTTCGTGAAAGAATGCTTCATATCGCATGAAGTGCGAGAACACCAAGTAGATTGGGCACATTATGAACTTAAGCAATGAAGACTCCTCTTGATGAGATACTTACTCTATGGAACTGTATAAGCGTTGGCACGCTCATCGAATTTCTTGCCAAATCTTGTCAAGTATGTTGGATATTCCTCTTCGAACTCTACACTATCTATTACGTCAGTTACACCCTCCCAGTTTGTATCTCAACCGGTGTCATTCTAAACTCATAGGTCACGGTTTGGAATGTGTAGTTGCGACTACCATACGCTACTACCTCAACACTCACTTGAATTCATGAACTAGGCTATTAGTGCTCTTCGCCTAAAATTTTCTATCCTCATGCTTGATTCATGCACCTTTGCGCGGGCACCGTCGAATATTGGTACCTCATAATTTACACTTTCATTCTGTTGAACTTTTGCCCTTATTTTTGGACCCTTACCAAGGTAATTTGTATGATGATATGTTGTGTGATGTTGAACCCCAGTATGAATGTGAGTCTAATCGATTACATGCTTACTTAAATATTTCTTAGCAGAATTGAGTAAAAAATATTTAAAAGGAACCAACCTTTTATGTGTTACCTTCCAAAGGTAGTAGTAGCACTCGATTTGATTACTGTTTGGACCCTGGTCCTACTTTCATAAAATTAGTATACTGCCAGCTACATATCAGTATGTGAACAATTGTTAAAACATTTTAACCATGATAAATAGTTTGTTTGATTTTGACCTTATAATAAGGAATGTTCACAAAACAAATGAGTTGATGCATGCTAAATTTGAAAATCTAAACCTATGTTTAGGGTATAAAAACGGATCTGGTTTAAACATAAGTTGCGTAGAATTGCATGATTAGTTATGTGTATGAAACGTGTTATGAACCAGAAAATGACATGTTGTGAATATATTAACTTGATTGAGTATGATAACTGT